>SKCR01051234.1:0-38201 GCA_019454045.1 Zanthoxylum bungeanum | reverse complement strand
ACCTTTATATTAGAGATTAGAAGCTCCCGTATGTCATTTGAAGCGACAACATAGATTTTGCTTATACGGATGCAGTAGGACTGATAACATCCTGTTCATCATTTCCAAAGGTGACTTTCCCACTTAACATGTTTATTGCTAATTGAGCAATTTCTGCAAACCAGTCATCCTCTGGCAAAACACTGCCAAAAGAAAAGAGTTATGAGGCCATGGCCAGAAAAATTAGAAAAGTAAGTTTAGGTTCTGTTGTTTTTAATTTCTGATGTTTACTGGATTTTGTTAGGTTGGTGGAGGTAGTCCACGACCTGATTTGCACCCGACCAATTTTGTTTGATGGTCTATTGGGAAATATTATGAGATATTTTGTGATATTTAGATTATGGAGCAGAAGGACATGCCGACAGGCCTGGACCGTAGTGAAGTCCAAATTTTTAAGGTAACTATTCACACATATATAAGCATGTGTTCGCCCTTTTCAAAGAGTTGATGTAATTTTTGGAACTCATTTATTTTCTGTTTCAACATATTGAAAACATAACAACTCCTTAGATATAGTCCAATTAGAGATGAATCAAGTAAATCGTGTGTTATTGTGTGATTGTTCTTTTACTTTTCATATATATTAACTTTAGCGTAGATTCCTAACAGATTTACCTGTAGGGATCTATTCCAGTTGCAGCTACAACTTCAATAGCTCTAGCAATGATATTTTTAATAACTTGTTGTAAGTTGCGAGATAAATAACGGCCTTGGGATGAGAAGAGCATCACAAACTCCATATCCAGATAAAACTGCACAAATAACAAATAAATATACAAAATTTCAATCAGCTGGGATAAATTAGTTAACAAGCAGAGTTTCAAAATGTACCTGTTGCAGTCCAAGAGGACCCAAAGGCTTTGTCCCCTCCTCGATCCCAGCCCAAAAGCTTTGATCATCAGCAAGCCACAGGATCACTGTCTCTGTCATTCTCATTAGTAGAATAGTTGCAAATCTTTCTCTACCCACAAACATATCAGATGCTATGCTTGCCATCCGAGTTAATTTGATAAAAAGTTCCTGGATTGAGTTTAGTAAGTGATGGATCATAGGATTTTGAACAACATAAGGTTCCACTATAAAGATGGCGGGATAAGGTGTTATCATAGTCAACCCACCCAATACCAAAGCATCGTATTTGACCAGCCAAATGATGGATTGACTAGTTAAATACATTATAACTTAAAATACCTAAGCACCGCCTAAGTAAGTGTGATTTTAAGCACTTCTAAATACATTCTTAGTTACCTGAAAAATTGGAGATGGAAACCATTCAGGCTCTTCCATGCCCTCATCCATACATGTGTAAACTTCTGCATTCAGGCGTACTTCACCATCTTCTGTGAAGATGATATCAAGGGCATGTGTTCTGCAGAAGCTATCTCGCAAGCGATCAACCAAGCGTTGAAGCTTCCTCTTCCATTCCCTTTGCTCTGGAAAACGATTTTGCCTATCTGAAGCTCTTCTTGGAGTCATATCTATTCTGTTCGAGCTTAATGGCAGAAGCTTTAACGCAGCACGTGGTAGCAGCTCATCTGCTAAAAGTGAAGCATTAGCCAGCAAAGCTACTTGTTGGGATTCAGTCTCTGCCATGCTTACAATTTTGTTAGAAGAGCCCTCCAAGTTTTCTTCATTCTCTGTTGAACCTGGCAGTGCATTTATCAACAAACTCACATAAGAGTTAAATGCTTGAAACACACCATCCAAGGCAGGACATTCCAACTTCAGGTTTTCAAGGGGCCCAATATCGTCGAGTAATTCCTGAGTAAAGGTTTAATGATTTTGTTAGATACATAATTGGCCTTCAATTTTCTGAAGAAAGAACAAAATCTAATTACCTGAACCAGTGCATTAAATTTGTGAGCACTGGTTGAAAGCTTAGGCTGTGATCCCATTGGACTATTAAGCGAATTAGTAGAAGATAAAGGGCGTGCACCAGCTGGAGGATAAGCGAGCAACCAGTCATCTGCAGCCGCGAGTGCAGCGCTGCATTTTTCAATTCTTTTTAAGTAACTACTTAATGCCTGCTCAACGCTGGGCTTAAAGAATCTCAATATGACAGGTGAAAGAGCCAGTCCGCGAGCTTCTAACAAAGAACAGTGGCCTAAGCATATCTGAATGGTTTCAGAAACAACTCTCAAACCACCTGCAGCTGCTGCTGAGGCTAAAATATGCCTCTTGAGGAGAAGAGCAAAATCCTCAGTCTCTTTCACAGCCCAAGTGACAAGCTCAGATGAATATGCAGGCTCCTCACCAAAAACTGCAAGGGAATCCCTTGCTGCTTGTGCAATTGTTGAGAAGACAAGCTGTGAAACAGTAGCAGTTAATGCTCCTCCACACAAACTGCTTGACGAGCGAATACTCTGCACGTAGCTCTGAAGCCTCTGGTGATGAGATTTAAGCAACAATGTATGTGATCTTGGACCATCTCCAAGTTTCTTTAGAGTTAAAACAGCTGAACGAAGCTCAACACCGCGAGTAGATGATTGGCAAATAGTCCCTGCCAGTTGATCAGCTAGCTTTTGCCTCTGCTCTGAGATAGCACTCTGCAATGAGAAGATTGCTGTTCTGCTCAATGTACACCTTTGCTTAGCTTCTCTCACAGTATTTTGTCCTTCTTCAAGTGCAGCCAAGGCTCATCAACTCTCCTTTCGGCCAATAAAACTTCAAGGGTCTCTAGAAACTCCACTGACCAAATTTCCATATTGGAAATTCCATCATTTTTTAAGTTAGATATGTCCTCATCAATTGAATCTTCAGTAACAGCAAACAAGGAATCAATTCTAGCACCTTCAGCTAGACCATGAACTAGAGCTGACTGAGTAGCTAAGAGATTTCTCATGGAAATTAGCTGTCCTTCAAGAACTGAAATCTCTTTCGACGTGCTGCAAATAAAAAACATTCTTGATATAATTTGTTCAATAAATTCACACACAAGGCAAGCTGTCTTAACTGTCTAGTACAAATTAACTACTCAAATGTTTGATACTTGTTCCTCAAGAAGCACGATTTTTACATGAATTTGGATCAAATGTGTGCTAAAATTTTCATAATTATCTTCATGCATGATTTAACAGCAATAATTATTCAATAACTATCTATCATAAAACTCAGTACAAAATTAGTTCAATAATAGAATCCGAGTCCATTTTACATACCGAATGAAAGCTCCGTAATTGGCATAAACACTTTTACGCATTTCCTCAGCTGAAGCCTTCTTCAATTCAACAAGGTAAGAGCACAAGTGCCTTATCTCCTGCCCACATCCCACAAATCGTCTTTAACATTTCGTTTTTGCATGCTAAGAATCTAAAACAATTGTGAAAGCCTAAGCCTTTGCCACTGTCAAATCTCACATCAATAAATTAAAAGTGGTGCTACTTATCCCAACAGGCAAAGGCAGCAGTAAATTACTTTATTTTATTATATATGAATGAAGAGATTATTTTGTCTGTCCGACGGAACTCTTGATACATTGTAAGAACATGGCTTCCATTGTTGCGTTCAAATCTTAATAAACTTCACACTTAGTATAAGGAGGCCTCCGAGAACAAAAGGTACGACAGAATTGGCAAGATGTGCTCTTCAATGAATAATGCATAAAGAGAGAAATACCTTCTCGTTCATGTGCTGGCATTTGGAGGTGACGTAGGCATCAGGATCGAATTGAGAGCTTTTGAAAGCCTTTAAGCGATCACTAAGCGTTAGATTGCCTTCGAGCTCCGCAGAGTCTCCTATACTTGATGAAAATGACGTTCTCTGTGACTGTGGCTGTGAAGTTGTAACCATTGACGTGACTGACATTTTTTTTTTCTTTTTTTTTTTTTTTTTTTTGACAATTACGAGTCTGTAAAAATATTATTTCTTCTTCTCGAAAGGAATGTGATTAATTACGTAATATCACGAGAGAGAAAGAGAAAACACACGAATCAAATCAATCAAATCAATATGATTAGTATAATAGTATTGCAAATGAAGAGAACGAATGAGGTTGAGGAAAAGATAAGAGGCCGCAGATTCGATCCCGTTCGACTCGCTCTGTTTGTTTCGATTTACGTTGATTAAAGACACGTAAATCATTCATGTTTAAAATGCCACGGTTTTGTCGAGAAAATCTACGATACAACAAAAATATCACGTCATGTAATAATTTGATTATTAAAATATTAAAAAAATAATTAAAATGATGAATATTAAATCATATATTATTTATTAATTTTTTTAGTAATATCACATCATTCATATCTCTGTTACACTAAAAAATTACCCTATTTTATTTGGAGATGACTCATAAATATTGATAGAATGCTTACTATATATATTTTAATGGTGACACTGTCGTGCAAAAAGCTATAACATCGAAATTGATTAAAAATAAGAGATTTAAAGTAATTTTGCGTTTAACCCAAAAAAAAAAAAAAATTTATTCAAAATCAAATACAATTAAATACCCATTCAAAAAAAAAAAATACAATTCTCGATTGTGAACCTCAAATAAAAACTAACGTCCCCCCCACACAGAAATCAAAATGTACAAAATCGAACAACAAAAACAGATGGAAAAAATCTCAAATTCACAAAATCCACACATTATGATACACAATAAAACTAGATCAATACATCAAATTACATACACTAAGATAATAACAAGAGAGAAATAAGAAACCTGCTCGATTGAAACGAAACCCTAGAATTGATGTCGAAGAAGGGAAAAAAAAAGTAATAAATTGGAGATCCATAAGAAAAGGAACAAAAAACAAACCCTAAATAAGCAAAACACAAATAAATATAATCTCTCTTCCTTCACTAAACTCACGGCCAAGTCAAGAAAAATAGGGATAGTAAATTGTGGATCTGAATCCACATTATATTTACATTTACTGAATGCGGATCCATATGCGAGTATTTTCTGCGCGGATCTTCAATATCGAGTCGTAAAAAATTCAGATTTTTAATTTTTAATTTTCAAATTATTTAATTTTAAATATCTTATTAAATAAAATATATCTCTAATTAAACAATATTAATTTAACATTTGAAATAATATTTACAATTCAAAAAGCATAACAAAAATTATATAAATGTAAGTATAAAATTATAATAAAACATAAATACAAATAATTTTTAATAATTTATGTGATAGTATATGCTAATCTTTAAAATCCATATTTGAATCCATATTTTTATTAATATGGATCCGAATTCGAATAAAGTTGATATCCCTAGACAATTTTTTCTTTCTTTTTTTCAACTATTCTCTAGGCAATGACCACATTGGAAGAAAATAAATAGAGTTGGGTGGGCTTAATTTTAAGGCTTAGTTAATTTTAGTTTACGTTAAGCCCAAATCTAGTTACTTGTTTTCTTAATGGACCATAATAGTTAGTATAATTCATATTAAAGTCCTTTTTAACTCTGTCTTTAATCTCTTATGTTTAGTAAATTGTTATTTTAATCACCGTTATTTTAGTTAAACTATTATATAAAATTTCGATGATCACATAAAATCATAAATAAAAATTATTATTTAAGATTTGTTCTTATTTTATTTATGAATTCTGAATTTACTTGAATCCGGATATGTATAAATCCTTAAAATATAAATCAAATTCTACATTTTTATTAATACGGATCCAGATTTTTCTGAAACCGAATCTTCCGAATCGAATCTGAATAATCTTTCCTTTCCCAATATAATATTCATTACATGCTGTTTCTAAAAATAATTTGCATAGACTCCTAGCTTGAGAGAGAGATAAAAGTTAAACATGGTGGCAACCCAAAGAATTTCAGAATCAACATATTTAAACTTGTTGTTAGAAGGTTTAAAAATAATTATGAGAAGTTAAAAGCTAATTTTAGTGGTTGGAAAATAATTAAATTACGCAAACAGTAGTTTTTATTATCAGCCGTGAAGAGAATCAGTTTAGTCTTTGGTAAAATTTTATATGTAAAGAGATTTTAAATTGAGTGAAATAATATGATGTTTGGTATGTTTTAAAATTAAGTGAAATTAATGAAGATTTTGACGTAAAGTCCAACTACATGAGTGACAGAATTTGACAAAATTGACAGGAGGAAAGTGAATAATATTCAAATAAGATTAAATATATTTATAAAAAAAAAAAAAAAAAAAAAAACTCCTGTAAGAGTTTTATTTAATTTTAAAACATCATAAATTTTTCGTTTAATTTTACCTAACATTATCATGTTTCATTCATATTCCTCTAATGCAAATGACTAAAATATACATAATGTTGAACTAAATTTACTTGTACAATTGTACATATATTATAAAATTTTATTGTCCATATTTGATAATTTTACTGTATATAATAATAATGGGTAACTAAAAATAATATTTATACTTTCTTATTAATAGTTGGTAACGATATTATATTTATACTTCATTAATTTTATTATTATCTCAAAATAGTTGATAATTTTTAAAAAAAATTAACTATAATTCATAATCAACGTATAATAAGCTACTCATTAAAAAAAAATCCAATGATCTCTAAAATTTCAAAAAAATAAAAATAAAAATTTATATTAAAATAATGAAAATAATTAAATTTTCATATTATATTTCCTAATATAACGTGAACTAAACCAAAATTACAAATTCGATTTTGGTTCGATTTTTTTTAAAAAACCATCCATTTCATTATTGAAAACCAATCATTTTTTTTTTTTTTGGTTCAATTGGATTTTTATCAAATCCTAAACCTAAAACCAATCAGTTTCATAATAAAATGGAAATTTCAAAAACTAAAATGGCTCATTTTTATAAATTTTTTCAGTGATGCATAGTCTTTTTGATCTGGTGAATCATCAACCAAATGAATGTCCAATCCAACCTGAATGACAAACCCGAATAATTAGGTTCGATTTAAATTTAGAATTGAGATTCATTATAAATATTAAAACCGAACCGAATCCAATTTCAAATTAACCTCTGTTATCCACCACTAAATGTAAGGATATATTTAAGAGTGTAAGGGTAAAAACTGATTTTTAAATTAGAAAAAATATTTATTGCTTTTCATAATTCAATTTTTAATAATGATGGGATCACATTGGCCATAATACTTTTCACAAGTCACAATCATATATTCATATGTGATGTGCAAGTGACAATGAACTTGCAAATCCTACTCATTTTCAGCTTCCAATTGATGCCTGTCTCTTTCAAATTTTATATTCATATATATATTTTTGTGATTGATCTTCTGTTAAAATATGAAAAAAAAATTAGACTCTATAGTCCATATTAAAAAAAAATTCAAACGCACGAGACTTCTGAATTATGAATTATATGAAAGATTCAATATATACGTAGTTTTATTTTTTATTTTTATATCGAACTCATGATCTTCATATCATAATAAAATAATTTTATTATTATACCAATGTGACGTTTGATATATAATTTGATTAGCTTATAAGTTAGTTTATATTCTCATTATAATATTTATAAATTAATTTATACTCCCGATCAATACTTTCTATCAAACGATAGTCTTTCAATACTTTCTATCAAACGATATCCAAGACTGATCCTCTCAATAATCAATATACTATTTACAAGACAACAAAATTAAATTAATGTGATTATTATTATTATTATTTGTTATGCATTTTAATTTTATAAAATGAGAATGTAGTGACATAAAATTTATGTTTCTTTCAAACAACTTAAACCACAAGTAAATTGGGATATGCAAAATCAATATGATTTTTAATTTCAAAAACTAAAAGAGAAAAATGACAACTTCAACGATTTAAAACTCCACCAACCAACAAGAGCAAGTCCCCACCCCGGCCGGCCCCTCCACATATTGCCACCAATCCTTGGTGCTATGTTTGAAATATAAATTGAAAGAATTATCTTATTATTCATAAATTCCAATTTTTTTTTTTACTTGAACTAATATAAAATGAAATAACTTATGTGGAGTATATGATGGATTACATTATTATAAAGTTGTAAATAAAACTCATTATGATTTTAATATAGTTATTAGGTTTTATATTAGTTGTATGTCCTAGATTAATGGAATTAGAACTATTTGATTATTTGCATTGATTATGTTATTGCAATGAAATATATTAACCAAAACAAATTGGTCCATGAGATTCCATCATTCATAAATATTTATATTTGTGAGATTATCAATAATAAGGACATTGGTAATCCGAATAGACTAATATGATGTTATTATTGTCTATTTTGAAAGTAAGATGTCAGATCTTATAAACTACTAATAAAGTATTTGCTTAGTTTAACATATGGTTGCTTGTTGAGGGTATAAGTATATCGATTTGACTAGCTAAGAATTTTTATATGAAAGTGTTTTATTCCATATGTTTAAGGAAGTTTCTATATAACAATTGTATGAATGATCTTTAGATTTAAGGTCTTCATTAATCTTCGGTAATATGAGAAGCCAGTATAGAGAGAAGCATGTGAAGGCTATGTGATATATAACAGAGTATTCATATCTCTAGAAAACTTAAATTAAGTGAGTTAATATCCTTTGCGCGATTGACATATATGATAATGTAAATTCATAACCATAGTAGAGAATTCCAATTAAGGAAATCTCATTTGTAATATTATCGTGATTATGGTCAAAGTTATAGCTTTTAACTATTGAAGTTGACATATATCATACTCCAGATTTTCCTTGTAAATATGATGAAAGCGATGAAAAAGATATTTCTCGATGAAAACGCAGAACAAAGAAGAAAGTTCCAGACCTTTGCAGACAACATAAACCACAAAGAGACAGTGACCTAGATTCAAAGCCATGGACTGGCATACACAAGGAGATCTTAGACAAAGAAGAACCTCTGCCCATCTACCATAGAGTGTTGGAAATTATGAAAGAAAAAGGCTTGCTTAAAGAACCAAAGCAGTCCAGTTATGCACAAGCTTATAGATCATAGCAGAAGACTTTCCAGTCTATCCCAGCAGCACAACTGTGCATGATGTTTACACTGTCACCATCAGCCTTCATGAAAAGAAGACTGATCCACAAACCATAGTAACTACTAAACCATATGTCCAACCATAATTATTACACCTAATGGAGAGCTTGAGGAACCTACACAATATGAAGCAGTTCTCAACTGACAAACACAGAATGCCAGGGCACAAAAGACTGTTCTTCACAACATTGGGACAAAGGTAGACCATGTGATAAAGTATGTACAGACTACAAACACAATGGTGGAGTACTTATCTTCTCAGCTTCAGCATTTGTATGAATAAACACATGCAAATATTACTCAGTTGGACCAAGATCTAAGAGCAATGATTGGTCAAATGTATTATGGCCCTCAATTTAGCCATAAGGAAGTAGAGATCAAGAGGCTAAAAGCTGAATTAGCAAGAATGGAAGCAGGTAGACGTTCACCATTCATTCTTTCATCTTATACACCAGAACCCTATCAGTCCAGCTTCCAATTTACCACATACCAGCCATTTTATTCACCTACACCATCCTTATTTGCATCACCACCAGAACAACAAAAATTCTTCATATGGTTCATGAGCTTTTGAAACCATCACCACTGATACCCTCACCATTAAAGAAACAACATACACAAGCCACCACTTCTGTTTACTCACAACCATCTACCTCTTACCATAATATTCCCGAAACACAACCAGTTATAATCCTTTAAACTCGACCTTCCGTAGAAGATAATCCTGCTACTCATTCGCAGCAACTTGCTGTTCAAATTCTCCAGCCTGATCCTAAACCATATCCTGAGTCTTCTGAAATAGAAAGTGAATCTTCAACTTCTGTATCAGAATTAGATGAAGAAGTTGCAGACATCACCAACTTGCTCAAGGCCATGTCTACCAGATCCAATGACTATAATGTTGAGGAAACATCTGAAGATGTCACACTCATCCTCTTAGATAGGGTATAAATGACATAAAATTATTAAATTGACAAAGTTTTCCCTGTATTCTGGACTAATTTCATATAATATTGTGCTAAAATATAGTCTATAACATCACCACACATATATAAATAAAATCTATATAACCCATCTCAAAAGTATTATTCACATAAATATCTAATCAATCTTTTAAAGTTAGGCTTCATGCCTGAATCATAATAACAAATCCCACTTGGACTTTCAAAATATACTATTTTCTCATGATAATTTATTGTAGCATAATGATAGGCTAACCAATGCATGCCTAGTATGGCATCGAAATCATGTATCTCCATACAAATTAAATATGCTAATAACTTATGCTCACCAACATCGATTACACATCCTTTATAAAATTGCTTATCAATAATGGAATATCTGACATAAGTAGCAATAACTAGCTTACAATCTAGTTCACTCTCTTCCATATAGGCATGCAATGCAAACGATTTCGAAATAAAAGAATATATAGAACTAACATCAATAAGTATTCGGGCATTTCGACCAAAGATAGACAACATACCCGTGATAACCTCTGGCGCTGCTGTAGGCATTGCATTTTCGCATGTGAAACCCGATGATGAGTCTCATTTGGAGGCACTACCTTTTGAGTCATGAAAGCCGCGGGAAATGTATATCGGAAGGGGGAATTCAGAATAAACAAGCTCACTGTCTTCGTTGGTGCTGCGTTCGTTGCTTCGTTCGAACGGGAAACAGATTGCGGGCGTTCATTTAGCGTTCGAGGGAGCGTTCGAACGGTGTCGGTAATTCTGGTTTTGCTGCTAGCCTCACACCCAGCCCATTTAGCTCCCCAAAGCCCATAAAACACATCCCAAATTAAATAATTAAATATTAAATTAAATATTAAACATTAAAATAAAATATTTAAATCATTTACCAATTAAAATAAACAATTACCAACTTAAACTAAAATCATGCCTAAATTAAACAAATCACATACTAAACTAAAAAGAAGATATGCCTAATTAAAATCAATCTTAACCAATTAAAGCCAATCATATATTTGACTTCCTAATCTAATAAGATACTTACCAATATAAAATATTTGTATTCCTAAACCAACACAAATTAAATATTACAACTTCCTAAATTAAAATATTTTGTCCCCCCCTCAATCCTTTGATTTCCTTGTTTAAAACTAAATCATATCCTAATTTAATGCACAAATCCTTCCCTTGTAAACCCTAGCCATTCTCTATATAAACAACCCCTAACCAAGGCCATCCGCTCCTTCACACAACACAATTCACACCCAAGCTCTCTCGAAATTTCTCTAAACTCTCTCTACACACCCAAAACACATCCAAGAGAAAACACTTCATACACACACAAAAAGAAAACAAAGAAACCACCACAAGACCACCCTCCATAGCCGAACCCAAACTCACCCATAGCCGAATTCTAAAACACGCCAAAACAACCTCCTAGATTACCTTAAAACAGTAGCCCAAAATCCTTAAAAAACAGTAACTTAGAAAATTACATAGATAACCTTAAAAATAATCACTTTTAATTGCACTAAGAACCCACACAACTTGGAATAGTTCTTTGAAAACATTGAAACAGGTAGCCCGTGCAGTGAGCAGCAAAACATGAGCCGAATAGGAGCAGAACGGAGTTCGAACAATAAGCAAAGCAGCGAAGCAGTGAGCTAGGACGTTGAACCAGCGGACCAGAAAAGTTGTGGAGCCTTACCCCCCTTTTCGATCTTCGTGGAACGTGAGTCCGAGAGACGGCTTAAAAGGTTAGACCTGAGGGTATCTTTCACACTTGTTTTCCTTTTCCGCATTATTTATTAAAGTATTTCTTGTATGATTGTAATGTTGAAATGTGTGTTGTGATTTTTGAGTATATAAACATGCATGAATTATGAGATGTAATATGTTGTGGGCATTAGATGAATGAGAGATGTGTCAACTCTCGCGGTATATCGGATGGAAACCCGGACATAAATTTCATAGCCGATTCCGAATGGACGGTAATATGATCTGTACTCGGGCCACAACTCCACGTACCGCTTGAGTAAACGGCACCATCTCTCTTTCGTTGTGTTGCGTTTTGTTTATTTAGTTTTCTCTTGAATTCAATATATCGTTTATTTTTGTATGATCCAACCAAGCGCATGGGCTTAGTGAGTTAGTCCAAAGGTCCCCATTTGTGAGACAAAGAGCCGAAAAGGCCACCTTCGTGACACTACTTCGCCGCGCCGGTTGATGTATGTTCGGTTGGACGCAAGATACGTTCAATCGAGCATACTTAGTTTGATATTATTATCTTTATTTTCGTATGTATAAGTCAATCGAGCGCATGGGCTTAGTAAGTGTGTTGTGAGATCCCCTATGGGGAGGGGCTAAAAGCCCTTTACCACGATGCTTTGCCGCGCCGGTTGACGTGTGTTCGGATTGGATGTAAGATGCGTTCAATCGGGCATACTTGGTTGATATGATTGGTTCTATTCTTGCATGTGTGATGTGACGCGCATGGCTTAGCATGTTGGTCTAAAGGTCCTCTCTTTAAGAGATCAAGAGCCTCAAAAGGTCACCTTTACGGCAGTGCTTCGCCGCGCCCTTTTATTTTCTGTTTATGTATTGCATCAGGTCCGTATCCGTTCGAACGCGTTCACGAACGCAACTCGAACGCGCATGTGTTTTTGCCTTATTATGTGTCAGGTCTCGTATCCGTTCGAACGCGTTAACAAACGCCATACGAACGTGAGCTTTCTGTCTCATCTCCGTTCGAACGCGTTTACGAACGCTACTCGAACGTGAGCATTCTGTCTCGTCTCCGTTCGAACGCGTTTACGAACGCTACTCGAACGTGAGCATTCTGTTTCATTTCCGTTCGAACGCGTTTACGAACGCTACTCGAACGTGAGCATTCTGTTTCATTTCCGTTCGAACGCGTTTACGAACGCCACACGAACGCACACACACTGAACTGAGTCTGTCTTACTATATTCATGCATAATTGCCTATTAGTTGATCTTTCTTATGCAAATGTGTCACAATTCGTATGCTCATGTCATGATAACATTTGAGCATTATTTCTTGCGGTATATCGGATGGAAACCCAGACGTAAATTCCGTAGCCGATTCCGAATGGACGGTAGTGCGGTCTGTACTTGGGCTACAATTCCACGTACCGCTTGGAAAAATGCCCATATGTGTGCTTGTAGGATCAATATGGGTGCTTGTGTTTTTCCTGAATGTGATATGTAAGTAAAGTTGTATGTTAGTTGCTATCTTGATATATGTTAAGCATGCAAATTTAAATGTAAGATATATGTGAAATACATGTATATTTAGGCGCATATTTTATTTTATAAATGTGAATTTAGAAGCATGATACCCTTAGGAATAAGTGCTACTTCAGCTTGTTTAAATTATTATATAAATCCTTTCATTACAAGTGACATGAGTAAGGGACCATTCCGAACCCAACGTTTGAGGTCTTCCCTTGCGAGGGGTGAGTGCGGCCTTAAATCTTTGTCCTGGTTCACACCGGGTGGCGACTCCATGTTATGTAATCCTTCCCAACTAGGCCGCGAGCCTAGGAACGGCGTCGCTCAGTTTCTGTGTCCCACAGCTGCTAAATCCTCATATTGTGTCAAAGCGAACACCCTAGCCTGGGTTCTAAGTCTACTAGCTTGACCACTTGAAACAACTATACTCTGTGTACCCGCACATGCGTGAGTCCTAAAAGTCTGAACTCGACCCCCACTCTGACCTTGAGAACCTATAAAATCTTGAGCTAGAGGAATAAATGCCCTATAAATCTGTCCACTGTTATCCTTAGAATTAGGACAATCATATGGCCTGGTTCTCCACATGAATAACAAGCATTTGAGCATAACCTGTATTTTCTATCATGATTTTTCCCACAAGTAGCACATTGTGGAAATCTTCGGTCCCGAACTTGATCTTGCTGGCCATTAGAAGTTTTACTAAATAGTGCTCTCGTTGAACCATGACTAGACATAGATCTAGCTTGTTTATGAGGTTGTCCTGAGCTCATCTGATAACTGTCACTGGGTCTAGAGACACTATCATTCTTACTCCGGCTTCCCTCTCCAATAGGTCAATGTTCCTTATTTCTTCTTTTCCTCTGATAGTTTTGCCCAATCTGCCATTCTTTTTATGCAAACTCCATTTTTCTGGCATAACTAGCCATCTCTGTCGAATTATTCATTGTAAAAAATCGCATCCTATATCTTAGTTCTGCATTTAGGCCGTTGAGGAAATGATCAATCTTGCCATGTTTATTATCCCTCAAGTGAGGAATAAATTGTACTAGCTCATGAAACAGGGTATCATATTGATCTTCTGTGTGGGTACCCTGAGTCAAGTGATAAAATTCCCTTCTCGTCTCATCCATGAAAGCAAAATTCATATAATTGGCTTTGAACTCATCCTTACACTTCTCTCAAGTCAGCGGATTAGCTTCCGTGAATTTACAGGATTGGCTTCCGTGAATTTACTCCGTACATTCCGCCACCACTTGTCAGCCTGCTCAATCAGAAGTCAATACACGTGATGACACTTCTACTCATCGATTAACCTCATCGACTCAAAAGCTTTCTCCACTCTATCTAAGAAATTCCCAGCTATTATGAGGTCTTTCTTCCTATCGAACTCAACAGCTCCATTTTATTTTGCTCTTTTAGCAATGCTATCTCTTTCACTGCATGAGCTATATGTGATGGACCCGTTGGAGTTGGTGCTTGGAGCACCAATCCGAATAATATATTGTACATTATATATTATTTATTAATAAAATAACTATATTTTCATTTTAACATTGTTAATGGTAATTATTATGCATAATGCATATAAGTTTGATATATAAATATGCTGAGAATGACATCAACCTAAGAATAATAATGTAGTAATACTGAATGTTGGGTGGTCCGACATTGGGATAATATTACTATTATAAACTATTCTTAAAGTAAATATTCATAGTCGTTGGTTTTGGAATATAGACAAAAACCTACAACCTAGAAGACTAGCACATGTCGTATATTAGAATTGGAGTTCCAATGGTCTAACCCAATGGACCATAAGCAAGAGAAGCTCGTATAGACATGTGGGTATTCATTGGAGCGAATACTGAATGACTCACATGTGATTCCTAATAGTTGGAAGTACTCACAACCATCAATAGAAATCTTCTCGAGTCGAGTAACATATGTAATCCTTTGACTATAGGATATCATTGATTTTGTGTGTGATCCTCCACACTTTGATGTCATATATGTCAGAGACCTTTTATGGTCTTACCGTTAGATGTTCGTTGAGTGTGGATGTACTCGTTAATCAAGTGTGTATCAAGATAGAATCGGTCGGCCTCTATGTGTACCATATGGGTTAAAGTATCTATGTTAGTGAGTCACGATTCTTAAAACTTTGGCCAAAGCCGATCACCTAGGGTTGATTGCATATATATCAGAAATGATGTTATGATTAGTTGTAAAGAATCGTGGACATGTCGATAATATGAGATATGCGTCTTGTAAACTTGACATGTAATATATATTTCCTAAGCACAACTCAGATAGCCTGAGACGAAATGATTATTAAACATATGTGATGACCTCGACTTGTATAGTTCAGAAAGATCATTCGTGTTCTTCGCGAATTCGGAGGTGGTCAAATTGCGTATATATAAGCTAGGTTTATATGATGAACGTGTCTGGACTTAGAGAGTCCTACAATATGAAGTGTACTCGTTGAGCACTCGGGTAGTCGATAATATTTGATAATAAATAATATTTGATATTATAATTATCAATAAAAGTAATTAAGTGTTATTGGATAACATTAATTATTTATTTGACCAATTGTGATTAATTGGATTAATCTAAATTAATAACCACTGTACGGGCCAAATTTGGTCCAAGGACAATTTCGACATTTTGCTTCGGGCCCAATGCTAGACCCCAGCATGGATTCAAGCCCAAGTTGTCATCACAGATTCGCACTAAAGGGACCTCGAAGACTTGATGTATATAAAGGCCAGAGATCTGCAAACCTAGGCCCAATAAAGTATCACACGCCTAAACCATAATCAAGACTCATCCCACGCCAATCCACGTAACGCTCTGGCTCATAAATACTACCCAGCCGTTCTAGCCTACAACGGGCAAATGCAGTTAATATCCCTCATAAAGTCGACCGTTACCAAGACTCAATGGACGAGTAATCAAGTGCACACCCCTCAGATAGGTATATAAGAAGGGAGGCTCCATAAGGAGTAGGGGGAACTTCCAGCTCTTCTACCCATAGCTTTGGGACATTCCCAAGCTCGCCACCTGCCACTTACCGCCCTCACGGCATTCAACAGAGTTCAAGGTAGCATCTAACCTTGACCTTCCATCTATTACTACCTTTGTTCATTTACTGACTTGGGCGTCGGAGTGCCCCCGGCACCCACCACACCGGTGGGCAGTCCTCACGCTCACTCTACACCTTTGTTTTGCAGGATCGCTAGTGCCCCTATATAAAATCTCAATTGTAGACCCCCGGCGAAAACCAGCGTCTACAATTTGGCGCCCACCGTGGGGCCCTGGCGATTCAAAGCATGCAAAGATCTCTCCATCTACGATCCTATCAATGGACATATCTGAACCATCATTTGAACCATTTCACACGCTCCCTCCGATCGACCTAAGAATACCCTCTTAATCCCCAGCATACCCTGTCAACCAAGAAGTATTCTCCAAAATTGTCATCTATTCGAGACTGCTTAGGATGGTCATCATCTACTATAGATGGCATAGATATGATGTCATTCCCTTCAGACTATGTAAGAGGATTGCCGTCATTTCCAGACTACGTGAAAGAAGTGTTACCTCCATCAGACGATGTTAAGAAGATTCCCACCTCCTTCAGAAGACATAAATGGATTATCGTCAAATTCAGACTATATTCGACTAGAGTCCCGTGGACCAACATCAGGAGCAAGAAGCATCTTTTCAATGGAACCACTCTCCTTATCATTCACCTCATATGATGGGGTAATATATTTGTCATAAGGATTGTCTCGGTCGACAATACCCGGGTGAAGACGGGGCGTGGACATCCTCATCAACCTTACCAGGTATGGCTTACATTTTTTAATAATGTCCAGTCGACATTAGAAAGACAAGGGACTTATAATAGGTGTCATAGTTTGGGACTTTGTCATGGATGTCCCAGTTGATACTGCACCAAGTGGCTTGGAACTTGTTGTAGGTGTCATAGTTGGCATTACCATTTATAATATGAGACTTGCAATGGTGTCCCAGTCGACATTAAAATTTACAACCTGGCAATTGATGAAGATGTCTCAGTCGACATTTACAATACATCGTAGGACTTGTTAGGGGCGTCCCACTCAACATTAGTGTGTCGTGGAGGATGTCCCAATTGACATTACTATATATAGCCAGTAAAAATTGACACTATATAATTGTTTAGAATTTAGTGAAAATCCAACTCGACACTCCATGTATGAGGCTTGACAGTTGATTGAATTCCCATTCGACATGAGATGGAAGAAGACTTAATTTGATTGAGGTACCATTAGATAAAATAGAGCCCAATTGCTTATATGATAGAATAAATTGCCAACAACTTCAAACTACATGGGATGATTAATACCTCATTCAAATGACATAAATAGATAGTCATTTTCTCCATACGACAAGGTGATCATCAATTCCCCACTACACCTAAATATTGATATTTTCTCCAAACAATAAATGACATTGTTATTCCATCAGATGATTTGTATGATTTACCATTTCCTCCAGACGACTTGGGTGTAGTGTTATCTTCCCCAAACTACATTGATAGAATGTGTATGTTCTTTAAGATGTGGAAGGATATTATCTCTTCCATGAAGCAAGAGTAGAGGGATTGTATTGTTCTCTCGAAGATACGAAAAGGTCTTGTAGACTGAGTGGAGAACCTTTCGAACCTTCATCGACTTACTAATGAAGTCACCTTAAACGGCCTCAGTTACCCTAGCCGAGAACTTTATAATCCAGCCCAATTGCAAGCCAACAAGTGTGATGTCAAGCCCAAAACTCGACTTACTAGATTAGACCCAAACGCCAACAATAAAGCTACGTTGAAATTTCAGCGAACCCAAACAACTGTTTTAAGCCAATAAATTTATGTTACTTGTCGGACCAAGAAAAGCCCACGGACACCGACCCAAACCCTTACATACAATGCCTTCAAAAAAAAAAAAAAAAAAATTACCTACGACGATTCTCACATCTGGTGGACAAAGAAGTTATGCACACGCACATAGCGCCTCTTGCAGGACCATTCGACCCAACAAAATAAGATGGTCAATCACAGCAACTGCCCCATACTACTATAAGCAAAATTGTTAACTAAGTCGACTCAGAAGAGGACTGGGATGGAGAAATATCAAACATGGCCATAGGAGAGGCCATGCGCAGGGGAGGCGAGCCAGGGGCAAGATGCTGGATTGGAGCAGGAAAGTTGGTAGGCTTCTGTGTACATAAACCATATTGAAATTGTTCACGTCTCCTTCACCGATGACCATAGCAGAAGAAACAAGATTGCTCTTCCAATCAGGTTGATTTGTAGATGGAATATATGTACCCATGAAACTTAAGCCAACTTGTCCAAATTGCCCAACTGATGCAAAATGATTATAAACAACCATATGTGGTGGGCCTGGAACTCCTGGGATGCCCCTAGTTGAGCTGATGAAAGGACCAGTATATTCTGATGGAGTGCCATAGAATGAATCCACACCAGAATGGAACTGTTGGCAGGTCCCAAGTAGACTCGAACCTTGAGGATTATTAATCTTCTGGGTCTGTGAATGAGCATGAACCGATTTGTCATGTGGTCCAAATGTGAAGATTGGACCCCCCAACATGGGATTCATCTCATAAAGGGGAAAATGGGACGGTAGGCTTCCATGAAAATGTGAGATCATCTGGTTTGAGGAATTTGGTGGGCTTGGTGAAGGTGGCCATAAAGAAATTGGGGGGTTCAACAGATAGATCTGCTGGTGAGGCTACACTTAAAGACTCTTCAGCCCTTGATTGACTCACTGATTGCTGATCACCAGCTCCACCTGCTGCTGTACCATTTCCAACCTCATGGCTATTTATGGCTGCAACAGAAAATAGCAGATGCAGCAGCTTCGACTTTGGCTTCAGCTTCGCAATCGTCCAGTCTGACACAAGATTCGTTATTATGTTTTTCTTTATCAAAGAAAATAGTACAATTGTTTTCAGGTGTTGAAAGATTGTGGGAGATTTGGATGCCTGATCTGCATGGACCAGGAGGACCAATCCCACAGGTGCTAAGAAGAAGAAAGTTGAGGAGAAGTAACTACACCAAATTGAATTTTCTCCCCAGCAAGCAAAGAGTTGATTGGGCTTGTGGTGGAAGAACGTGACTTTTCCTTCGACAAGATGGATGATAATGGCATGCTCGGTTCACCAACTGAGCTAGTATGATCTTTAACAGATACACTAGAATCAAATTTCCCAGAGTTCATACTCTCATCAATTTGAGTCTACAAAAATGTCGTGACCTGCTGATTGAGCCGTGAATTACCCCAAGAATCCATAGATGTTTGAACATTATCCATGATCTTATTCTTATCGTCAAATCTGAAGCCTGATACAAGATTCTTTCCACTACCAGATATGACTGGAATAGAGCTGTTTTGGAGGGACTTGTTTGTATGGGATCTAGCCAAGGGCTGAGGCACTTTGGTTGTATTAAATCATGTTGACACTTCAATGTTTGTCATATTGCGTCCCTCATTAGAGCAAACCCATGAAATCATCTAGCTCACACCACAAATCAAACTACAGGCCAGGGCTAAACTATGAGACGACATTCAACCATACTCACATGCCAAAGGCATGCTAACACCCAAAAATGGAGTCGCATGAATGAAATGTAGTCTGTGAGAGGACCATAATATAGACACCGTGACTGACAGTCGACATAAGTCCTTTCAAAACAAGGGGCGCCATAGGAGGTTGAAAGTTCTAAAGTTTTTGGTATCAGGAAAGAAGAGCTGCAATTAATCGAGCTGAGTGTGAGGGTGTGGCTGCCCATATGGTTTCTGAAGTAACTTTGGAAGTTTGGTTTAGAAATTATTTACTCTGACCAGGTCACTCACGTGGCTTATCTGTCTGGTGAGAGGAACAACAATATGATGCTACTGACTGAATTCAGCCTAGGTTGATGGTCGATTGAATAAGTGACTAAATGGCTAAATACTGCCCTGCAACCTCTGTTTGCTTAATTTGGCCATTGTGTTTAAAAAAAAAAAAAGGTTGACCAAGAGAAGAGCAAGGCCGCTAAGATGACCACGTGATGCTCCCTGCCAGTAACTGACTCCACATGGCTGCAAAGAAACCCAAAGACCATCTCCCCATGTGCAGAAAGCTCAAAAGCCGAAAGCATGTATTGAGCAAAAGTGCTCATAAACATGCCCTCCCAAACACGTCACCTGCCAAGCCTTCAAACGCCCGTGCCCCAACAACAAACATACCAGCCCACTAAACAATATGTTGATCGAGCCAAGAGAAGTTAGCTCAGCCATGCCTTCCCACAAAATGAAACCGTAATACCCATGCAGCCAAATCAGTCCAATTTGCAGGGAGCCCATCAACGAAAAACCACTGAACAGTATGAAAACCCATCAAACTGGCCCAATCTATCCAGTCAATACATGCACTTAGAGTCCAGTTCGTCAACTCGCAGCCTGCTCAGCGTAAATGACCAGCCAAGACTCAGTCAAACAGCGCCAATCTACTTTTCTTTCTCTTACTCACCGGCCCGACCGACCCACTCGAAACAAAGCAGATCATGATTTAATAAGTGACGTACAAACCTGCAACAACTAACACTCAAAGCCACATGACTTCAAACAGTTTCACATATATGTCGAATGGCTCACATAAAGGCTTTTCAATGAGTGAACATGTCATTCGACAAGACAGAATTTAAGGCTTGGCATTAAAAAAAAATGCCACTTGACTAGACTAACCTTTTTCAGGTCTTGATAGTTATTCATCAAGTTCAGTATAGTTTCATTGACCTTTTTCAGCTCTAGTAGTATGAGAAGGAAAGACTCTTGGACCTTTGTTAGGTCTATAGAGTTAAAATTCTCATAGACCTTCATCAAGTCTAGTAGAGTAGAACTATCACGGACCTTCGTCTGGTTTAATAGAATAATAAGTATAGACTTTCTTGGACCTTCTTCAGATTAGACTTTCTTGGACCTTCTTCAGATTGGGTAGAATGTAGACTCCCATAAACTATTGTAGAGTGTGAAGACTTTCTTGGACCTTCATCGGGCCAATCGACTGTACTCTCATGTACCCTCATAAGATATGGTAGACTGTAGACTCTCA
This sequence comes from Zanthoxylum bungeanum, assembly GCA_019454045.1. NCBI lineage: Eukaryota > Viridiplantae > Streptophyta > Magnoliopsida > Sapindales > Rutaceae > Zanthoxylum > Zanthoxylum bungeanum. The sequence continues at coordinate 16,777 of SKCR01051234.1, read as the reverse complement.
TGTACCTTCATCAGGTATAATGGAAAGAAAATTTTCCTGGTCTCATCAAGTCCAGTCGACCGGGGACATCCCCCACGGACTCATGTCGAGTCAAGTTGTAGACATGGATTACATCTGTCTTATGACTTATAACTCCCTGGTCTCATCAAGTCCAGTCGACCGGGGACATCCCTCATGGACTCATTTCGAGTCAACTTGTAGACATGGATTACACATGTCGTATGACTTATATATTCCTGGACTCATCAAGTCCAGTCGACGGGGACATCCCCCATAGACTCATGTCGAGTCAAGTTGTAGACATGGATACACATGTCGTATGACTTATATATTCCTGGACTCATCAAGTCCAGTCGACCGGGGACATCCCCCATAGACTCATGTCGAGTCAAGTTGTAGACATGGATTACACATGTCGTATGACTTATATCTTCCTGGACTCATCAAGTCCAGTCGACCGGGGACATCCCTCATGGACTCATGTCGAGTCAAGTTGTAGACATGGATTACACATGTCGTATGACTTATATATTCCTGGACTCATCAAGTCCAGTCGACCGGGGACATCCCCCATAGACTCATGTCGAGTCAAGTTGTAGACATGGATTACACATGTCGTATGACTTATATCTTCCTGGACTCATCAAGTCCAGTCGACCGGGGACATCCCTCATGGACTCATGTCGAGTCAAGTTGTAGACATGGATTACACATGTCGTATGACTTATATCTTCCTGGACTCATCAAGTCCAGTCGACCGGGGACATCCCCCGTAGACTCATGTCAAGTCAAGTTGTAGACATGGATTACACATGTCATATGACTTATATCTTCCTGAACTCATCAAGTCCAGACGACCGGGGACATCCCCCATGGACTCATGTCGAGTCATATTGTAGACATGGATTACACATGTCAAGTGAATTATATCCTGAATCTTCATCTAGATCAGTTGACCGGGGACATCCCCCATGGACTCATGTCGAATCAAGTTGAAGACGTATATTACCCATGTCGTATGACATTTATCCTGACTTCATCTTGTTCAGCTAACTGGGTACTTCCCTAATGGCTCTTATAGAGTCAAGTTCATGATTTTGACCTTCATCTAGCTCATTTGACTGGACACATGGATCATGTAGATTCAAGTTCATGACTTGACATTCGTTCGGTTCAATCAATAGGTAGCATCGACGCTCAGGAACACCTACATCGAATGGCTCGACACGCGCATCAAATACTCTCCAAGCCAAGGACTCCTTGACTTAGAGAGTAGGGGACAAACTGTACGGGCCAAATTTGGTCCAAGGACAATTTCGACATTTTGCTTCGGGCCCAATGCTAGACCCCAGCATGGATTCAAGCCCAAGTTGTCATCACAGATTCGCACTAAAGGGACCTCGAAGACTTGATGTATATAAAGGCCCAGAGATCTGCAAACCTAGGCCCAATAAAGTATCACACGCCTAAACCATAATCAAGACTCATCCCACGCCAATCCACGTAACGCTCTGGCTCATAAATACTACCCAGCCGTTCTAGCCTACAACGGGCAAATGCAGTTAATATCCCTCATAAAGTCGACGTTACCAAGACTCAATGGACGAGTAATCAAGTGCACACCCCTCAGATAGGTATATAAGAAGGGAGGCTCCATAAGGAGTAGGGGGAACTTCCAGCTCTCCTACCCATAGCTTTGGGACATTCCCAAGCTCGCCACTCCTGCCACTTACCGCCCTCACGGCATTCAACAGAGTTCAAGGTAGCATCTAACCTTGACCTTCCATCTATTACTACCTTTGTTCATTTACTGACTTGGGCGTCGGAGTGCCCCCGGCACCCACCACACCGGTGGGCAGTCCTCACGCTCACTCTACACCTTTGTTTTGCAGGATCGCTAGTGCCCCTATATAAAATCTCAATTGTAGACCCCCAGCGAAAACCAGCGTCTACAACCACACATGGATTTTGTTGTAATTTCATAAATATCTCACAATTGAAGGATATTTTGGTAATTATAAAAATATGTATAATAGATGTGTTTGACTTGATTTAATTGGATTAAATCAAAATGGTAGACAATTAACTAATCAAATGGTTAAACTTTGTCTAGATTTAATTGGCTTAAATCAAAGTGGTAAACAAAATTGATTAGTAACACCTAATATACATATTTGGACAAATTGGATTAAGTCCACCTAAAAATTGATTAGAACTTTTATTAATTAAAAATTACATAAGCTTGACTATAAAATACATACTTGAGCAAGTTTTTGATAAAAAAAGCATAAATCAAACATAAGGCAAAACATAAGAAAGATTAACCTAAATAAAGTATTTGTGAGAGAAACTTTGGAAGTTCTCAACATTTTCAACAAGGAAAAGAAGATTGGATCTTGCAATCAAGCTTGCTAGGTAAGTTTGATCTTCTCTAAATGTATGTTTTTCATTAGTGAGTGTTATCATTAGTAAATGATGTATTATGTATTGGATACATAATAACATAGCTTGGAGTTGAAATTATGTTAATGAATTGTGTATGAATGCTTTGGAAGAATAAACACAATATTGTGTACAAAGAAGCCTTAGTTGTAAAAGTATGGTATCAAACGTTTCGAGTTACATCTGGTTGGCCATCGTTTCCTGGTCAAATTAGACAATTCATATTTCCTCATGATACTCGACTTTCAGAACACGTCATTGCCAACAAAGCAATTACTTCGCCTTAAAGAATTGTTTGCAAAGTATGAGTTCTCGGTCGAGCATATAAAAGGGATCAGAACCTTATTCCAAATTTACTATCAAGACCTCATCAAATCCATTTGATAACTCCTTTTGCAAGTATCCCTATGATATTTATGGCATCCTCGTCTTCCTATTTTACGGCAGCCAACAAGCAGTATTTTCCTTCTGACCAAATCTTTCATTCTCATTTTGAGATACAAATATTTGCCAGGAACCACATTTCCCACTACCTATCTCAGATCCAACACAAAAAGCATGAATCCTATGCCTAAACAAGGTTCTTGCCAATATTACCCTTTTGTTAAAGGTCTTTTCTTAGATCCCAACAAAGGTCTTTTGACTGAAGAATTATAGTACCTTTGGTGCCTTACAGTTCTTTACTCTTCCACCTTATCCTTCCATTACAAGTCATGAAAATCCATCTAGATGATGATAATAATCAAAACTCTCTCATATGGACACTATTTGAATGGTACAGTCCACTCTCGTGGTAGAGGGAACAATTTACAGCTTTGTGTCAAAAGAATCTCTAGTGGAAATATAAAGAAGAAGTAATGCAATATATTTCTATCTTCATAGTGCGCATACCTTATTTCCAACATCCAGCTACCAAGCTATTTTAGGCTCAAGAACAGGCTTACGAATGGAAAACTATTCCTAACCCGTCACCTATTTTAAATGATGTTGATCTAATGTGTGCTATCAAACTATTTTATGTGAAGTCAATCATTATCACTTTCAAGTTTCGGATTTACAACACACTTTATTGGGTTTAAGAAAGACTTGGCTCTGGGGGAATATTACATCCCCAGTCCAAAGAAGCCGACTCGGTGGGACGTAACCCGATCCCGAGCTAAAAGAAAGACTTGGCTCTGGGGGAATGTTACATCCCCAGTCCAAAGAAGCCGACTCGGTGGGACGTAACCCGACCCCGAGCTAAAAGAAAGACTTGGCTCTGGGGGAATGTTAAATCCCCAGTCCAAAGAAGCCGACTCGGTGGGACGTAACCCGACCCCGAGCTGAGAAAGACTTGGCTCTGGAGGAATGTTACATCCCCAGTCCAAAGAAGCCGACTCGGTGGGACATAACCCGACCCCGAGCTGAAAGAAAGACTTGGCTCTGGGGGAATATTACATCCCCGGTCCAAAGAAGTCGACTCGGTGGGACGTAACCCGACCCCGAGCTAAAAGAAAGACTTGGCTTCTGGGGGAATGTTACATCCCCAGTCCAAAGAAGCTGACTCGGTGGGACGTAACCCGACCCCGAGCTGAGAAAGACTTGGCTCTGGGGGAATGTTACATCCCCAGTCCAAAGAAGCCGACTCGGTGGGACGTAACCCGACCCCGAGCTGAGAAAGACTTGGCTCTGGGGGAATGTTACATCCCCAATCCAAGAAGCCGACTCGGTGGGACGTAACCCGACCCCGAGCTGAATAAACCATAAGGCCTCGGCGGAACAAAATCCAGCCCCGAGCCGAATAAACAAGTGGCCTCGGCGGAATGAAATCCAGCCCCGAGCCGAAAAAACATCGGTCTCGGCGGTACAAGAGCAGACCCGAGCCGGAAGAGACATCAGTCTCGGCGGTACAAGAGCAGACCCGAGCCGGAAAAAGACATCGATCTCGGCGGTACAAGAGCAGACCCGAGCCAGAAAGAGACATCGGTCTCGGCGGTATAAGAGCAGACCCGAGCCGGAAAGAAACATCGGTCTCGGCGGTACAAGAGCAGACCCGAGCCGGAAGAAAACATCGGTCTCGGCGGTACAAGAGCAGACCCGAGCCGGAAGGAAACATCGGTCTCGGCGGTACAAGAGCAGACCCGAGCCGGAAGGAAACATCGGTCTCGGCGGTACAAGAGCAGACCCGAGCCGGAAAGAAACATCGGTCTCGGCGGTACAAGAGCAGACCCGAGTCGTAAAACATATATCAACAAAACGGACTCGGCGGTACAAGAGCAGACCTTTTTGGGATCCGTTGCCTTTCTTACAACTCTACAAGGGTCACTACAAGCAAGACTTTTCTTAATACATCTTCTATGCATCTCAGCATTCCACGCATCCGACCGGATGACTTCCGCTATCAACTTGGTCGACCTCAAAAACCGAATGGTCTATGTACACACTGAGATAGCCTTCTTTCACCAAGTCTTCCACCTGCTCCGCAGGTTTCTGCACCCATTCGTGGCATGTCCCCTTACGTTATGGTAGATACAGTATGCCCTACTATTTCCCTCCTCAATCGGGAACTTTTTCAAATTAGGCTCGGCCAACAGACCTTTATCCTGGATTTCCCGAACTATCTGGGCCATAGGTTTGTTCAGAGGGGTGTATACTGTTCTCCCCGCGACACGGTTGACTTGGACAGATGACTTTATCTTTTGAACATGACTACTCGGAGGTGTCGGTCTGAGTTTCTTCTGCTCCGGGATTGGTCTCCTCAAATTTCTAATCGAATCCCACTGATTGTCTGACCTGAGTATCTTAGCCTTTCGGGTGTCTACTCCCCGGGCAATCTTTTTCTCCTCCTCTATTAGGATAAACTTTCTGGCCAACTCCAGGGCAGTGACATAATCTGATACGTCTTGAATCCTCAGGTGAGTCCACAACTTCCCGACCTTCAAACCTCCCTTGAGACTTTCTAGCGCTTCCGATGACTCGTACGCTTCGACCTCGAGCACCAAATTATGGTATCTTTCAATAAAATTCCTCAGGGGCTCATCATCCCCCTGCTTCATCAGTCTCAATTCTCCACCATTTTCTTGGGGATGCAGGCCCCTTTGAAGTGTCGAACAAATGACCTTATGAGTTGAGCGAAACTACTGATGCTTCCCGGGGCAAGACTTCTGAACCACAGAATGGTAGACTCGCCCAAGGTTAGGGGGAATACTTTGCAAATGGCATCCCCTACTACCCCTTGGACCTCCATTAATATGACGAAACTTTCAATATGAGACTTTGTAGGGCATCATAGATGGCATGTTGAAATGTCTTGGGAATTTTTCCGACCTTATTTCTTCTGTGAAGGGAGATTCAACCTCACCGTCCCAAGCATCTGCTGTATCAATTTTGGGGTTTACTCCCCACTTGGCCATTTCTTTTCTTAACCAAGACTTTATACTGCCATCTGTGTCACTATGTCGCCTCTCGCAACCTCCTTCGCGTCTGTCACCACGGGTGCGGCGTTCCTCATGACTTGAGACTTCCCGTTCAGTTTCACCATGCTTCATATTTCCCCTTCTGGTGTCGCGGGGGCTATCATAGGAAGAATATGGTGATTGTCTCCCCTCTTCTTCTTCCCACATATCCTCCGTTTGTAAATCTTTTTCTACCACTACGGACCTCATCCCGTAGGGACCCTTCCTCATCGGTTCATCGTCATCACTCACATCAGCGACCCTTTTTCCATCTGCTATCTCTCATCTTCTTTGATTAGCTCTGGTTTCAGGCTTCTCGCTGTTCCCCCCTTCCATTTTCTCCAGTCGGTGCATCATGGTTTTTAGAAGGGTCTGACTATCCTCCATGTCCTTCCTTATGCTTTCTTCTATCTTCTTCATCCAATCTGTAGCCGGATTCCCCGACGATTGGTGATTTCCACATTTTGCCATCGTCTTACTACGCGAGCCGCTTTTTGTTGAGTCCCCACACGACGGCGCCAACTGTTGACGGCTGATTTTGGCCTTAGGACAATATGGGAATATCACTCCCGAGACAATCCTCCCTCAATAGTGAATTTGTTTGGTTATGGGGGACCAAAAGAAAACTTAGCAAAAGACAGATAATACGTCAATCGACAAGGAGATTTAACGTGGTTCGGCGGATCTTGGTCCGACCTACGTCCACGGGCACAAAAAGGATGATACTTTTATTACTCAAACACGCTTCTCGGCTCTACTTCTGGTTTTTACAAGTCTGATGGTAATGATTCTGATGATGATTCTTAATGCTCTCAACTTGTTCCCTTTTTCCCTTGTTCCCTTCCTCCTTTCCTCTCTACACTCACTCTACCCTCCTATTTATAATGGTGAAGAAATCATATTCCTATTTGTACAAGAATTTCCTAGTTGAAACAATTTCATTTTCCCATAAGGATTCCTAATCAAAACTACATTTACTTTCTTTATCCTACTAGGACTCTGTCTCACCAGTTTTCCCCATGAAAATAGGATAACTTTATTATCTTATCTTGTATGGATATAATGCCTTATCTTCCCGAACATGTCTTGCCCTATGCTCGGTTTTCACGAGGTCTGTCTTCATGTGGTCGGTCATAATAGTCTTTTGTACTGAGAATGCTGCTGTCGACCTGATAATTGCCCGATCATCCGATCTCAGGTGGTCGGTCACCTTTTTACCCCTGCCGTACTCCTTAAATAACATAGGACCTGAAAACACCATCAACATACTTAGAGCATCATATAAATCAGCCTGTCAATCCAATCCATCAAGCAAGCCCAGTTGTGAGGTCCATTATGAATGAAAGTCTTGGTACTACAACTTTTGTGGATCGATGGACTCAGATGATGTAGAATACAATTACAATAACCTCTCTCCATCGCAGAATTCAATGCGATAAATAAAGAGCTTAAGACACATTCAAGTGGTATCCTGACAGTGAACGCACATAGATATGAGCCTTATAAGCCGAACCACATAATTTTTCGTGTTGTGTGATTGTTATTCTCATGCGAAATTCCTTCATTCAAACAAATTCATGTGTTCAACAATAGATTATTCTGAACGAATTTCCTATTTCGCTCTTAGCGAGAATATTGTGTCAACAGAGTGTTTGAAATCAAAATTAAAATTAAAACTCAGAGATTTTTAGTTGGGTCTGCTAAAGAAAGTTTCTTAAAAATTAATAGGCTAAATACACTAATGCATCAATCGAAGGGAATTTAAATATAACGATTTCCTTTTATCCATAATCATTCCCAGAAGCTTCCAGTGAAACAATAAGGAAAAGAAAATTCATACAAGAAATGTCGACAAATAGAAACGCAGTTGTCGTCAGTACGGAATTTAAAGTTGACCAACGACTACCGTTTGGGAAAGTGGTTACCATGATACCGTCACATCTCTCTCTAATTAATTAATTTTGTAGTTTTTTTTTTAAATAAAATAAAAACTTTGATCCCTATAATTTTAAAAATATAAATTTTATTCATTATAGTTTTTAAAATTATAATTTTTTATACCTATTTAGAGATAGTAAATTATCATACTCGCCTCCAACGTACTAAATCTGTGTGCAAGTCTTCATTCATACGAGAATTTTACTTCTATTTAAACGAGGATGTCGATATCCATATCTGATCTGTCTAACCAACACGTATATAAAATTACCTCATTATCCGTCCTAATATACCAGGCCCCTTTTGGGTTCCATCCCATGTCAATTTTTGACATCCTTATTATTGTTAAATTTGTTTATTTATTTAATAACTTTTCATCTAATTTTACAATAACTTTTACTATATTTAGATAATTTTTGAAATATACAAATTATTTAACACTAATTAAATAAAAAATTACTCAAAATTAATGACATGATTATAACTTGTATTTTTTAAAATTATAAAAAATAAGTGGTTTATAAAAATTTTAAAGTGTCATTTATTTATTTTCAAAATTGGAATCTTCCATTTCAATGGAAATTAATTAATCAATTACCGACAACGAGGAAACGCTGTCGTTTTATAATTTTAATTTAATTATAAACAACTTTTCTCTCCTTGCCTCTATCAGCTCTGTGACAGACGAAGATCGAAAAGAGAAATTGGTTATTTCAGTATGAGTTTTGGTTCTTTTTTCCTTTCAAAATTATATTTCATTAAAAAAATAATTAATAATTTGAAATAATTTGTTCATAATTAATTCAAACCACCTTTTCCCTTTCTCTAATTTAAATTAGTGTTTATTGCCTGCTACTGTCAAATTTCCTTCGTTCTTAGGGCTAGCTTCCCATAATAATCCAAATACAAAGATCAAAAGAATTATTATTCTTTATTTTTTTTTGCAACAATGAAGCGAGCGAAGCTGGACTCGGCGTTGCCGCTGAGTCGACTCAGACTGATTCAATTGTTGATGGGTATCTTGTTTCTCTACATTCTCTTCGTGAGCTTCGAAATCCCTTTTGTATTCAAATCTCAGTCCGGGTCGGGTGACGGGTCGGTAGGATTCTTCACTGACACATTGCCCAAGCATGTACTGCTCGAGAGCGAAGCGGAAGAGCTGTACTCCGCGAGACGACCTTCGAAGGACAGGTCGGCCTCCACTTATCGGACGCCGGCGAGGCGAATGCGCGAGTTCAAGAAAGTCTCCGGCTTGTTCTTTAACGAAAGCGTGTTCGACGACAGCGACAGTAGTAAAGACGAGTTCTCGGTTCTTCACAAGACCGCGAAACACGCGTGGTCTGTCGGCAAGAGAGTCTGGGACGAGATCGAATCGGCTGAAAATATAAGCAAATCCCAAATCGCAGCTAACGAGACGAAATCCGAATCCAAATCGGAATCTTGCCCGTACTCGATTTCGTTATCCGGGTCGGAGTTTGTGAACCGGAGCCATCTTATGGTTTTACCGTGTGGATTGACACTGGGGTCACATGTTACTGTTATTGGTAAGCCGCATTGGGCCCACCCGGAGGATGATCCGAAGATTGCTTTGTTGAAAGAAGGGGAGGAGGCTGTGATGGTGTCACAGTTTATGATGGAGTTGCAAGGTTTGAAGACTGTTGACGGGGAGGACCCACCAAGGATTCTGCATTTTAATCCGAGATTGAAGGGTGATTGGAGCGGGAGGCCTGTGATTGAGATGAACACTTGTTACAGGATGCAGTGGGGTTCGGCTCTTAGGTGTGAAGGGTGGAGGTCTAGAGCTGATGAAGAAACTGGTAAGTTGATTATTACTGTGGATTTGTTTATGTTGCCGCTGTTGTTGTGCTTTTTGTTAATGTAATCTGGATACATTGAACTAAGGGTTAAATTTGGTTGAGCTACTTAACGAGCGCTAAGATTTCATATACTTTTAACCTTGAAAATGTATTTTTAAAATGATTTTAAGCACTTAAATCAGGCTTGAAGAATTGTAGAAGATCTGGAGGTACTATTATTTTGTCTTTATTCTTTTTTGCTGTTTATCTAACAAGTAGTAATTGTTAGATTATAGCATAGTTAGTAGTGATTTGGAGGATTTTTGTGTAATGATTCAACATTTGTTTAATTCATTCTCATTTATAAAACAATAATTTCGGATGGAGACCTATATTATTTTAATGAGCTTAATGAGACAATGATTTCGGAGAGAGCACAATATCATCAAATGATCCATATAGTGACCTCACCTGGTGGGAAAAGGCTTTTGTTTGGTTTGGTACTTTGGTTTGTTATTCTCATTTATGATTTTGTGTTATGTACAGTTGATGGGAAGGTGAAATGTGAGAAATGGATCCGTGATGATGATGATCACTCTGAAGAATCAAAGGCAGCTTGGTGGTTGAGTAGGCTGATAGGGAGAACAAAGAAGGTGACGTTTGAGTGGCCATATCCATTTTCAGAAGGTAATTTATTTGTTCTTACTGTAGCAGCTGGCTTGGAAGGCTACCATATCACTGTCGATGGGAGGCATGTTACATCATTTCCTTATCGTACGGTGAGCAACCTTACCATATCTCCTTTTTCAATGTTGAATGTGGGACAACTTAAAGTTGTAATGTATTTTTACAGGGATTTGCTCTCGAGGATGCAACTGGATTATCTGTGAATGGGAATGTTGATGTGCACTTTGTGTTTGCTGCTTCTCTCCCCACTTCACATCCAAGTTTTGCTCCTAAAAAGCATCTTGAGATGTTAAGTAAATGGCGTGCACCACCTCTTCCTGATGGTCATGTGGAGCTTTTCATTGGCATTCTTTCTGCTGGTAACCATTTTGCTGAGCGGATGGCTGTCAGGAAGTCGTGGATGCAACACAATTTGATTACATCTTCCAAAATAGTGGCTCGGTTTTTTGTTGCATGGTAAGTGTAGATAGGAGATGCATCCTTTTTCTTGTACCCATAATGCTCATTTCGATGCACCGTATAAGCTGAAAGCACTTGCATTTTTAATTCATACAGCATGGAAGAAAGGAGTAAATTTTGATCTAAAGAAAGAAGCAGAGTATTTTGGTGATATTGTCATAGTTCCTTACATGGACGCTTATGACCTTGTTGTATTGAAGACAGTTGCAATCTGTGAATATGGGGTGAGTGGTGGCACAAGACCAAAACCTCTTTTGTTGTTACATATAATACATGGCCAATGTATTTATTACGTTGGTTTTTCCCCTTTTCAATAATTTTACTCCTTGTCCTGCGTAAAAAAAAGAACAAAAATTCCATATATTGCCTAATGTTTGTCTCTGTTACAGGTTCGTACAGTGGCTGCAAAGTATATCATGAAGTGTGATGATGATACATTTGTTAGGGTGGATGCTGTGATCAAGGAAGCAAAGAAAATCGATGAAGATGGGAGCCTCTATATTGGTAACATGAACTACTACCACAAGCCCCTCCGCCATGGTAAATGGGCAGTGACGTATGAGGTACAAATTCTTGAAAAAAATTTCTTGCTCTTTACGACTTTCATCTTTTTGTGCATCAACTTGATTTTAGCTCAGTTGTTGGCATTACATAAATAAAATTTAACACTCTTATATATTGCATTATTGGATTTTGTGGGGGCCTTGTGCTGAGAAGAAGGAATCTATTTTCTGTTTTTTTTCCTTTACTCATTCATCTCTGAATAGCTGTCTGGTTTGGTATGCTTTGCTATAGATTTGTATGTATACTTGCTTTAGATTGACACAGTATGCTGGTCTCCATCTAGTGCAAAGTTGATACATTTTGGTTCTGTATTAAGATGAGGGTATAACTGTTGCCGTTGAATGGTTGATCTATATCTGCTTGCAACATTGATTTGTTTCTCAGAAGTTTCTTCCTGAATTTAAGCTTCTGAAAAAATGCTATCCCCTCCCCTTGGTTATTATAGTATTCACCCGACTATTGTTGCATATGTAGAATGTAGAGTTATTCACCTAGTCACCTGACTATTACTGCACACGTAGAATGTAGCATTTAAGTTGGATATAAAACTTTCCCCTTGCTATATAGCTTGGAAGGAATGTATCTTTCAGGAATGTAGCATTCTGCTATCCTCTTTTTGTATAAGTATGTAGGGGGGAGAATAGAATCATAACACCAGTAAATTTTTCATCTTGTGGGCATAAATGACAATTATAATGTCTTTGTCACTCTCTCTCTTGCTCGCATTCATGAACAAAACTTACAACATTATTTTCTGCTGCATTCCAGGAATGGCCAGAGGAAGACTATCCACCCTATGCCAATGGTCCAGGATACATTGTGTCTTCTGACATTGCACAGTTTATTGTATCTGACTTTGAAAAACACAAGCTGAGAGTAAGTTTCGATCAATTTACCCTCATGATTAATATCTACCTCTTGCTCTCTGTAGACTTGTTTTTGGTCTTCTGCATTATTTTCGAAGCGGTTGATGGTGACAGATCTTGATTTGTTTCAACCAAATGTGTATGTACAGTTGTTCAAGATGGAAGATGTGAGCATGGGAATGTGGGTTGAAAAATTCAACAATTCAAAACCGGTGGAGTATGTACATAGCTTGAAGTTTTGCCAGTTTGGGTGCATCGAAGATTATTACACTGCTCATTACCAATCTCCAAGACAGATGATGTGTATGTGGGACAAATTGCAAAATCAAGGAAAGCCCCATTGCTGCAACATGAGATGATAATGAAGGTATTGTCCATTTGCGGTATGATGAACTTGAGAACGTAGGGAGAAACAATTTTGCAGTCATAGTACATCTCTGTATATATTTAGTGGCGGTTTGGTTGAAGCTTGCCCCCTTTTTGGAATTCATTTCATGTTTTGGCCATTTTGCTTTGTATTATCTTCTCTTCTCTCCGGTTTTACTCGAATGGCTTCGGAATATTAAAAGAGTAGTGAAGCACAGGAGCAAAATGTATTCACCAGATGAATTGGACAGTTAGATAATTAGTATTTGTAGATGACCCCTGGATTGTAATCGAAAAGAATAGACACACAGCAGAATGCAGTCCATATTTATTTTTGAGTCGAATTTGGAATTTGTGCTGCGTGAGATCGGGAAAAGCCCAGTCATTCGTTTTAAGTGAACCAGTAGTGAACTCCGATGAATCTGGTCTCGAAGATAAATCATCATTTCAACAATAACAGGTTATTACTTAAGTAGGTATGGCAATGGGATGAGAAGGGCGGGATTTGTCAAGCTCGATTATCTCATATAATTGGGACAAAAAAAAAAAAAAAAACTTTTCGTGTTTTGTTATTTTTTAAGGATTAAAAACATCGTCTCGTATCTTGTTGAAATCTCATCTTGTCTTATTAGAATTTTGGAGGTATTTTTTATTTCGTCTAGTTTATAATCAAGACATTGTTGCCTAAATTTTTATTGAAGTAACACACAAGACGGATCTGATTCCACACCTTAATTTCGGGCTTTCTTTGAAGTGCAAATAGAGTATAACTAAGTACAAAACTATTCATAGACTAAGGTTGTCTGTGTTGAGAGGTCCCCTTTCATTTACAATTCTACATATTTATGTATAATTTTTAATTGCTTTCAACTGCTGGATTTAAATTCATTGCTCTGCTCTCGTGGCGCTTTTGTTTCAAATTCCTCCTTATCCAACTGCTTCGCTCTTTTGATAACTGCTTCTTCAGTTATCTTGGCAAGACTGATCCCTTACAATTCACATATCTGAATTGGGCTTAATATTTTATATGGGCCCATAATTATAAACTTAAGGCTCAAAATTAATGGGGTAAATAATGCCCCCTCATTCGGTCGGTTTGAATGCCAATAGCGTGAAATGAATCTTAAATTGTTAATATTTCACAAAGAGTAAATGTTTGAACAAGTGATTAAAAATCCGGATCAGGATTCGGTCTAAAGTCCGGTTCGGTGATTCCTATAAAACATCATAGTTGAATTGGCCAAAAACTTGTAGAACCGATTGATTCAACCACTAAACCGGTGATTCGTGGTCCGGGTTCGGCTGATTTTTATCCTTTTTTATAATTAATTTTAATTTTTTTTAAAAAATACAAATAAAAATATAATTAAAACACTAACCCGGGTCGACCCCGGTTGATCCCCGATCAGACCTTTGATCCTTGAACTTCTGGTTAGACTGGGTCGATGGACCAGTTTGTCCTTCACTCAATATTCTCGACCTCTGCTTGTTAGTTCAAGATTTTGTTGATTCTTGGTGAAAAGGCTTTTCCAGTATCGAGATATGTCGATGCATACTTGCAAAGCATACTAACACAATTAATTAGCATAATTTCAACATTATGTATCTTATACATAATTCAACACTATATGTCTCACTAATGAAAATATAGCTTTTGGAGAAGATCAAACTTATCTAGCAAGGTTGATTCAAATATCCAATCTAATTCTCCATGTTGAAATGTTTTTGAGAACTTCCAAGGATTAGCAAGTTTGACTCCAAGATCCAATGCTAGCAAGTTTCACCACAAGATCCAATCTTGATTTCTCATAGATGAAATGTCGTAGAGACCTTACAAAGATTCTCTAAAAATTTCTCTAACTTATGCTAATTTCTCTAATTCTTGCTTGTATTTAGCTTTCTCAAGCTTTTACTTTGCTTAATTAAAACCTTCCTAACTTGCTATTTATAGCAAGACTTAGACAATTTTTAATTAATAAAAGTTGTAATCAACTTTTAGGTGGACTTAATCTAATTTGTCCAATATGTATAATTAGGTGTGACTAATATCCATTGTCTACAACTTTGATTTAATCCAATTAAATCAAGACAAAGATTATGAAATTGATTAGTTAAATGTTTGCCACTTTGATTTAATCCAATTAAATCAAGCCAAAACCACATATTATTACATACTTACAATTACCATAATATCCTCAAATGATAAAGATAATTATGATTTTACAATTAAACCATATTGTGTAATTATTGAATTAATCCAATTAGGTCAAAGTAAATAATCAATGTTATTAAGTAACACTTGATTAGCTTAGTTGATAATTATAATATCGAATATTATCTTTTATCAAAATTAATCGGCTACCCAAGTGCTCAACGAGTACACTTCATATTGAGACTCTCTAAGTTCAGACACGTTCGTCATATAAGCCTAACTAATATGTACGCAATTCGGCTACCTCCGAATTCGCGAGGAACACGAACGACCTTTCTGAATATACAAGTCGAGGTCATCACATATGTTTAACAATCCCTCCGTCATAGGTTATCCGAGTTGTGCTTAGGAAACATATAATACACCGTCAAGTTTCTGAGGCGCACATCTCATGTCGACATGTCCACGATTCTTCATAACTGATGCGATCCACCCTAGTGATCGACTTTGGCCAAAGATTTAAGAATCGTAACTTTACTCACATGGATACCTAAACCCCTTATGGTACACATACGGCTGATAGATTTTATCTTGCTTCGCATTTGATTACTGAGTGTATCAGTCCACACCCAACGAACATCTAGAGGCCATAACATGAAAGGTTTCTGACATACATGACATCAAAATATGGAAGATCTCACACAAAATCAATACTATCATATAGTCAATGGATTACATATGCTACTCGACTCGAGGAGAATCCTATTGACGACGGTGTGTACTTCCAACTATTAGGAATCACATGTGAGTCATTCAGTATTCGGTCCAACCAATACCTACACGTCTATACGAGTTTCCAAAACTCATGGTACATCGGGTTAAACCATTGAAACTCCAATTCCAATATACGACATGTGTTAGTCTTCTAGGTTATAGGAATTTGATAGTATTCCAAAACCAACGACTATGAATATTTACTTTAAGAATAGTTTACAATAGTAATAATATTCCAATGTCAGACCACATAGTATCAAATATTACTACAAGACTATTCTAAGGTCGATGTCATTCTTAGCATATCTATACATCAATCTAATACACATAATGACAATACCATTAATAAAGTATGAAATGAAAAAGTAGTTATTTTATTATAAAAAATAAAATGTACAATTCAGATTGGCACTCTTAACACAAATCCAACAAATAAAGAAAAATTGAATATGTTGAATTGCAGATTGATGAAGCACAGCTTGCATAGCTTTTGGAAGCCGAACGGTCACAGTCTAACACATTTAACAAATTACTTATTTGTTCATCAACCAAATTGGATGTGCATGTTGCATCACATGCAATCAAAATAAATTAGCAACATGGAGCATGACGCAAATAGAAGTACTTAGCAACATGAAGCATGACACAAATAGAAGAATTGAGAGGTTATTGCATGTGGAAGTCTATCGATTTCACCATAGTGGCTTGCTCGAAATCATAATAACCTAAAGTGACAGTAATGGTGACTTATCTGTCAATTTTTCCACGTTCACCCAAAAAATAAACTATGCCTTACGTAAAGTTGTCAGAGTACAATTAACCTATGGGTTTGAAATCACTGCTTATATATCTGGTATTGGCATAATATGTGGTCCGACTACAACTTCATTGTTGGTTTCTAATTAGGTCTCAAGAATCATCAATCAAGCACAAAACGCATGAATACATCAAAGGAGAATGGCAGAAACATACTCAACATGAACGGATCTTGCGACGCGATGAATACGAGCCTTCAAGCCTCTCAAACTCGCAGCAGTGAAGCTTCTCCATGCAGTGGACTGCTCGGTTTTGACCCTTGTTGTTCCTCCAAGATTCGGCCATGGGAGACTTCCATTGAAGCTCCAAGCTTCAAGCTCCAAAAATGATTCCAAGCTCAAGAGTTCACTGCCCTATCACATTTGTATTAACCCATGTGTTTGCTAGCACCTCTTCTTCTTCTTTGTTATTCGGTCAAACCAGAAATGGGAAGAAGAAATCGGCTCTAAGCCGTGAATGAGAAGATGAGGAAAATGGGTTTCC
>SKCR01051233.1:0-37965 GCA_019454045.1 Zanthoxylum bungeanum | reverse complement strand
AACAACCCACGATCTTCCTTGAGGATAGATAACCCTTTAATAGATTTCCTTACAGGATAGGAATATACCTGTTGGGCGGGGGTAGCCATAATTGGAACTTAATATTAATGAATCCAGTTAATTTGATTGACATAGACATATGGTTTAATTAAGTTAAATTGGATATTTGTAATTGACCATCGGAAGAGGCTTTTACATAATTTAGTGTTCCAGGTTAATAAATCAATATCTTACCCAATTATAAGATAACCACTTCATCTTTAAATAATATTGGAATAAATCACAACCCTAGATAGTTTTTAATATTGAATTTTCTTAAAATCAACCTTAAAACAATTTTCATTTACTCATTTTAAATTAGAATCGTCACCTTTTCAAATCAATCAAACAACCTGTTAGATACTGGTAATCATTTGGCCCAATAAATTGATAACAAAAAGGTTTTAAGTCCTCGTGGGATCGATACTTTTTATACTACTTGAACGATACGTACGCTTGCGTTATACGTGTGTGTTACGCCGGTCAACTGCAGTTTTGATCATCATGAAATACTGGATGGGTATGAAAACTCTGTGAGATGTTTCAGGTTGCCATAATTATTGAAAAGTTGCCTCCATCATGGAAGGACATCATGTATGGGTTTTTAAGAGGGAATATCGGTAACGCAGCGGAATCGTGGAAAATCAATTTTTTCGTTTTCAAAAATTTTTCTCGAATTAATAAAATAAACTTATTTATTTTATCATCCAAGAATCAAATTATGAAATAAAATTCAATAAATCATATTTAAGTGAATTTACCGAATTGCCCTTACACTTGGTACTTTGTCCATTTTAGTCCGAAATTGATCAAATCAATTTTGAATGATTCTAAATCATTTCTAAGATGAACTTAGCATGTTCAAAACATCAAAACACCAAGGGCAATATAAATCCCCAAAATTGACTATTTGGCCGAGAGCTTCATTAGCCCAATTTGTGCATTTTGCACTTCCATGCTTCAAGACACATCCAAATGAAATTAATCACCATGAAATTTTATATGCATCATATACACATTCCAATACACCATATAAATGAAAATCCCCAAATTTGGAAGTGGTCTTTGTGGACTCCGGAATTCGCCAAGGGTCCTCAATCAGAATTTGTAAGTTGAGCACTAGCAATCCTGCAAAAAACAAAGTAGAGTGGACGAGAGTAGGCTACCACCGGTGTGGTGGGTACCGGGTATACTCCGACGCCCAAGTCAGTGGCACGAAATAAATTTGTAAAGTGGGAAAGCAAGGTTGAATATTACCTCTACTTCCTTTGTTTGGCCGTGAGGGCCGTGTAATATATGAGGGGATCAAGGATTGAGAGCATGAAGTATTAGGGTGAGAGAATGAGACTTGAATAAATTCTCCCGTATTCTTTTCATATTTATAGATAAAACATGATCTGATGTTGGTGTATTTGGTAATGGTTTGGAGTAAGTGAAGATTAATGCTAGAATTAGGTTAAGTGGAGTGGTGGGTGATTAATGCTAGAATTAGGTTAAGTGGAGTGGTCATGCTTTTTGTTAGTTTATGATTTAATTGTAATCAAATAATACATAATTCTTTGGGCTTTGGTCCTTATTTTCGGGCCTAACATGCTGATGGGCTTAAGGTGAAAGACAGTTTTAACCCTTGGACCAAATTTGGCCCATACAGTTTGTCCCTTACTCTCTAAGTCAAAGAATTTTTGTTTTAGAGAGTATATTTATCCATGTCGTATGTGAAAAAGAGCGTAAGAGTGTATTACCTTCTACCAAATGTCGTACCAAAATATACAAAACGTGGGTTTCTGTTTGCATGCATCTGAGGAAGTTTTTTTAAGCTTCTGATTTATCTAGGGTCATGGAGTACCTGTCTTTGACCGAACTGAAATAGAGTTTCAGGAGTTCATGAGTCCAGGGGAATGTTCCTTGTCGACTGAGTAGTTCAGGAGTATGCTTTGACTCGACATGAGTCCAGGGGAATGTCCCTTGTCGACTGAACCAAACGGTGGTTCAGGAGTTTACTTGACTCGACATGAGTCAGGGGAATGTCCCTTGTCGACTGAACAAAACGGTGGTTCATGAGTTTACTTGACTCGACATGAGTCTAGGGGAATGTCCCTAGTCGACTGAACCAAACGGTGGTTCAGGAGTTTACTTGACTCGACATGAGTCTAGGGGAATGTCCCTAGTCGACTGAACCAAACCGTGGTTCAGGAGTTTACTTGACTCGACATGAGTCAGGGGAATGTCCCTTGTCGACTGAACCAAACGGTGGTTAAGGAGTTTACTTGACTCGACATGAGTCTAGGGGAATGTCCCTAGTCGACTGAACCAAACGGTGGTTCAGAAGTTTACTTGACTCGACATGAGTCCATGGGAATGTCCCTTGTCGACTGAACCAAACGGTGGTTAAGGAGTTTACTTGACTCGACATGAGTCTAGGGGAATGTCCCTTGTCGACTGAACCAAACGGTGGTTCAGGAGTTTACTTGACTCGACATGAGTCTAGGGGAATGTCCCTAGTCGACTGAACCAAATCGTGGTTCAAGAGTTTACTTGACTCGACATGAGTCAGGGGAATGTCCCTTGTCGACTGAACCAAACGGTGGTTCAGGAGTTTACTTGACTCGACATGAGTCCAGGGGAATGTCCCTAGTCGACTGAACCAAACGGTGGTTCAGGAGTTTACCTGACTCGACATGAGTCAGGGGAATGTCCCTAGTCGACTGAACCAAACGGTGGTTCATGAGTTTACTTGACTCGACATGAGTCCAGGGGAATGTCCCTTGTCGACTGAACCAAACGGTGGTTCAGGAGTTTACTTGACTCGACATGAGTCCAGGGGAATGTCCCTTGTCGACTGAACCAAACGGTGGTTCAGGAGTTTACTTGACTCGACATGAGTCCAGGGGAATGTCCCTTGTAGATTGAACCAAACGGTGGTTCAAGGAGTTTACTTGACTCGACATGAGTCCAGGGGAATGTCCGTTGTCGACTGAACCAAACGGTGGTTCAGGAGTTTTACTTGACTCGACATGAGTCAGGGGAATGTCCCTTGTCGACTGAACCAAACGGTGGTTCAGGAGTTTACTTGACTCGACATGAGTCTAGGGGATGTCCCTAGTCGACTGAACCAAACCGTGGTTCAGGAGTTTACTTGACTCGACATGAGTCAGGGGAATGTCCCTTGTCGACTGAACCAAACGGTGGTTCAGGAGTTTACTTGACTCGACATGAGTCCAGGGGAATGTCCCTTGTCGACTGAACCAAACGGTGGTTCAGGAGTTTACTTGACTCGACATGAGTCCAGGGGAATGTCCCTTGTCGACTGAACCAAACGGTGGTTCAGGAGTTTTACTTGACTCGACATGAGTCAGGGGAATGTCCCTTGTCGACTGAACCAAACGGTGGTTCAGGAGTTTACTTGACTCGACATGAGTCTAGGGGAATGTCCCTAGTCGACTGAACCAAACCGTGGTTCAGGAGTTTACTTGACTCGACATGAGTCAGGGGAATGTCCCTTGTCGACTGAACCAAACGGTGGTTCAGGAGTTTACTTGACTCGACATGAGTCCAGGGGAATGTCCCTTGTCGACTGATCCAAACGGTGGTTCAGGAGTTTACTTGACTCGACATGAGTCCAGGGGAATGTCCATTTTTATCATTTGTCGAGTGATTATAAGGCATGCACCGGGGTTTGCTCCATCAATTTTTCATGAATGAAAATGATCTTCAGATCTTCCACGTGTCGTTTAACGGAGTAAAACCTAGCGTAAATAACGAGGAGTCTTATGGCGGGAAATGAACCGCCAAAAGAAGTAGTATAAGAGTGGCTTGATGGGTTCATTTGTTTCATTCACAAGATCAATCGATTTGGGAGAGAACTTCAAGGTTTCAAGGTACTTCTTTACACTCTCTTCGTGTTCTTCATTTGCTTTGAATATTCGTAGAGTAGCTTCAATCTGTTCTAAGCTAAATTAGGTTGTTTGATCTTTAGAATCATACGTTATTTGGTGGATTTGTGTTTGGAGATAGGAGTAGGATTTGATCTTTAAGGAACCCAAATCTTAGAAATTATTTGTTTGTAGACTCGTTGATGAGAATATGTCGAGTGGAGACTCTTTAGAAAGTTTAGGAGAACAGATCGATACATTCGTAGGATCATCATCGAGTGAATCGACGAAGAAAAAAATCATTAAGGGAATGGTCGCGTCAAGAGTTATTCGAGGAGGACCTGCAACCGTTTTGTCGCATGAAATTCCGTTGCAGGCAATTCCTATTAGTTCATTGGCAGCTGTCGAGGAGTTTAGTGGAGGGGTGAGCACAAGTGAGCCTACCAACATACTAACCAAGAACCCAGCTAGTCGAATGACGGCTAGTTTGCTGATGGAAATTAGGATTAAGTATAGATTTCCTAGATCAATGGAACTGAGGGTGCCCTTGCCGTCTGAAAGGATCGATTATAAAATTCCCGGATGGATTGGTTTTTATGTAATACCGTTTTCTAATGGGCTTAGATTCCCCATTCCGAGGTTAGCTTGGAAATTTTGGATCATTATGGGATTGCTCCTTCACAACTAATGCCCAATGCTTGGAGGATTTTAATGTCGATTGAATGCTTAGCATTCGAACAAGGGTTATCGTTTGAGGTGGAGGACGTTTTATATTTATACTACCTTAAAGAGCACCTAACTGAAAAAGGGAGATATACTTTGTACCTTCGTCATAAGAGGGAACAAATAGTTATGGGGCTTCCAACAAACGATAGGGGTAATTGGCAGTCGGACTATTTCTTTGTGTATGGGTCGAGTCAGAATACGGAGTGTATTTAGTGAGTATCAACTTCTTCTATTTATTGATAATTTATCAATGTTATTGTCGTATGATACTAATGTATGGATTGTTTATTATGCAGGTCCTTTTCGAAACAGTTTTATTCGACAAAACACCTCTTATTTTGTCGAACACAAAAGCTCTTCTTGATCTTCCCGTCGAACAAAGAGATTGGAGGATAATCTTGGTAGAGCAGAGATTAAGAGCAACTTTACAGTGGAAAGAAATCTTCGAATCAGAAGGTATATCTACCCCTTTGGCACTTTCTAAAAACGTATTGGAAGTCATCTACTGTACTCGGTCGATTCGAGCTCTGTACGGAAAGGTGTTGTTTATAAAGACATTAACTCCAAAAGAAATTTTATGCGCAGAGGACATGGCGTCGAGGCAAATAAAAGTAGCATCAATTGATGAGTTGATGAGCCGAAAAAAGGCTAGGAAGCTCAAGATAAAGGAGCCAGAAGTGGAGGTTCCAGAACCACAATTGGTATCGTCGACTGGAACTCCAAGCATAAGGGGAAGTCGACCGAAATAGTTGTCAAAATGGGGGAAAAGAAGGCGGATGAAATCGAAGAAATCGATAATATAGTTGTCAGGATTCCATCAGGGTCGACTGCAATTTCTGACCCATCAAGCCTTGACCCTTTTATTAAGAAGCTTCTGCTGGAAGAGGATGAACAGAGGCTATCCAAGATTGGCCCGGTCGAGTCGATGAAAAAGGCTGCGGCTTTAAATTACCAAGTAAGAAAGTAAATAGAAATTTCATAATAATTTGTAAAATGGATTCTAATCAAATCCTTTTTTCCAGGCAATGGAGTGCAGCTTACATATGCAGCGATATGTCGAATCGACTCTTAAGAAACAGAGAGAGATGGAAAAATCATTTGCGGCTATGAAAAAGGAAATGGTCCAAAAGAAGTCGCTTGAAAAAAGAAATGCTGAATTGGAGAAGGAATTGAAGGAAGTGAAGGCAACACTTCAGATGGAAAAGGAGACTTCTGAGGTTACGATTGAAGGCTATAAGGATGCGTTCGAGAATGTGAAGAAGGAGAATGAAGAATTACTTGAGAATCTTGAAGGATTGCTCTTGAATCTATGATGAAAGAACGTAGTCATCTGATGAAGGATTTCCTTGATGGGAAGACAGGAGCTTGGGAACCAGAGAAATGGATTCAACAGTATGACCAACTATTGGCAGGAATTTCTTTTTCAAACGAGGGTGATGTGGAAGAGAAAGGCGAAGAGGTCGACTCGAAAGTGGCTGAAAGAGAAGTAATTGAGGGAGCGGCTGAAGTTCAAGAAACGGATAAGAAGAGTGAAGAACTTAGTCGAATGGAAATCGAGTCGACTACTCAAGTTCAAGAAATTCCTGCACCTGAAGTTGCTGCTGAATGCATTCAGGAAGAAGCTACTCCAGAAATTTGAATCTCTTTGTAATTTTAATTTAACTCCTTTGTAGAACAATTTTAATGATTTAATGATATTTTGGGATGATATTTCAAATGAAATTTGTTATTAAGTCGAATCACACAATACATAAAGTAGAAAATTACTCTGAACCTTAAATATGAATAAATGCACGCATAAATTACCGGTGAAATTGCTTAAGGTGAATTGCATTCCAACTATTGTGAATTTGTCTCCCCTCAATTGTTTGTAATTTTTAGGCTCCGTGTCCAACAACTCTTGTGATGATGTATGGACCTTCCCAATTTGGTCCCAACTTCCCTTCTCCGACTTCTTTTGTGTTTTGAAAAACTCTTCGTAGTACCCAATCCCCTTCCTTGAATGTTCTGCTTCTGACATTTTTGTTGAAATATCTCGCCATTCTTTGTCGATGAGATGCAAGTCGTATGGTCGCCTTTTCTCGTCTTCGTCGATTGTGTCTAGATTCATATACATCAACTGTTGATTTGCCTCATCACCAGCGTATTGGTAGCGTAGAGAAGGAATGGTTTCTTCTTCGATTGGAATTACTGCCTCTGTTCCAAATGCCAAAGAGAAAGGAGTTTCTCCAGTGGAAGAACGGATGGTCGTTCTGTAGGACCACAATACTCCAGGAAGCTCGTCTGCCCATGATCCTTTCGCCTTCTCCAATCTTTTCTTCAAAGTATTCAAAAGTGTCTTGTTAGAAGACTCGGCTTGCCCATTAGCTTGTGGAAAGCGTGGGGTTGAAAAACTTAACTTGATCCCCCAATTTTTACAAAAGTCTTGAAAATGTCGGCTAATAAACTGGGAGCCATTATCTGTTACAATCTCCTTGGGAATGCCGAAACGACATATGATGTTTTTTCCAGACAAATGTTTGAACTTCTTTATCTCGTATTTTGGCAAAGGAGTCCGCTTCAATCCACTTTGAAAAATAATCTGTCAAGACTAGCATGTAGACTCGTTGTCCAGGGGCGGTTGGTAGCTTCCCTACAATATCCATACCCCACTTCATGAACGGCCATGGGGATAGGATAAGATTCAGCTTTTCTGGTGGAAGATGTGGAATAGGAGCGAATCTCTGACACTTTTCACACTTCTTCGTGTAATTGACTGAATCAATTCTCATAGTTGGCCAATAATACCCAGTCGAATGGGCGCGTGAGGCAAGGCTTCGTCCTCCAGAATGATTTCCGCATTCTCCTTCGTGCAATTCTGATAGTACATGTTGTGCTTGATCATGAGTAAGACATTTCAAGTAGGGTCCAGAGAACGACCTTTTCAATAGTTGTCCATTAAATATGGTGAATCTTGCTGCCTGCCTTTGAATCTTTCTTGCTTCATTTCTATCTTCGGGAAGCAGTCCATCTTGCAAGTATTTCATGATTGGTGTCATCCACGAGTCGTCTGAAGTGATGGTGCTGATCTCCTTGTTCTGCTTCCAAATTGATGGCCAATTTAAATACACTACTGGAATTGATTGAAGTTTGTCTCCATGCATCGTCGACCCAAGGGTAGCCAATGCGTCCGCCTGAGTGTTTTCACTTCTTGAAACCTGAGATATGTTGAATTCTTGAAATGTCGCCTGGACTTCTTTAACTTTCTGCAAGTAGGATAACATTTGAGGGTCTCGTGCCTGATATGAACCTTGGAGCTGATTCACTATCAATTGGGAGTCTGATTTCACTTCGATTCTTCTTCCCCCAAGCTCTTTGACCAAGCTGATTCCTGCTATCAAAGCTTCATATTCTGCTTCATTGTTTGTAACTCGGAATCCACATTTGATTGCTTGTTGTAGTATGTCCCCATCAGGAGTAGTGATCACTATGCCAAGGCCGCACCCTTTCTTATTGCTAGAACCGTCGACTGAAAGTTTCCAAAGTGAATTTGATTGGATTGAATTGACTTCGGTACCTTCCAAGAGATTCTGAGTTGGACTGAAATCAGCTACAAAGTCAGCCAAGGCTTGAGATTTGATTGCTGTTCTGGGCTGGTAAGTGATGTCGTGTTCTCCCAATTCGACAGCCCATTTTGTTAATCTTCCAGTCAACTCTGGCTTGTGTAGTATGCTCCTCAAGGGGTACTCCGAGTAAACTGTGATAGGATGCCCTTGAAAGTATGGTCGTAGCTTCCTGGCAGACATTACCAAGGCTAGTACCAATTTCTCCAAATGCAAATAACGTGACTCCGTATCAAGTAATGCTTTGCTTACATAGTAGACTGGAAGTTGGGTGCCGTTCTCTTCTCGAATCAAAACAGCGCTCACTGCTTGGTCTGACACTCCCAATACAAGAATAACCTTTCATTGTCGAGTGGTTTTGACAACAATGGTGGTGATGTTAAGTACTGCTTCAGTTTTCAGAGCTTGTTCGCAGGCGGGAGTCCATTCAATTTTTTTGTCTTTTTAATGGCTGAAAAGAACATAAAACTTTTGTCTGTCGACTTGGAGATGAATCTGTTCAACGCAGCAATTCTCCCTGCTAGTCGCATGACTTCCTTTGGGCAGGTTGGAGAAGGAATTTCAAGTATGGACCTGATTTGATCTGGATTTGCCTCAATCCCTCGTTGTGTAACGACATATCCCAAGAATTTCCCAGAAGCAACTCCAAACGCACATTTTGTTGGATTCAATTTCATCCCATACCTATTCATCACCTTGAATGCTTCTTCCAGGTGTTGCAGATGCTGATCAGATTTCGATGATTTCACCAACATGTCGTCTACATACACCTCCATTGTTTTTCCAATCTGTTGTGAGAACATTTTATTGACCATTCTCTGATATGTAGCACCTGCATTTTTGAGACCAAAGGGCATTACCTTGTAACAGAATATGCCCCTATTGGTCATGAAAGCTGTTTTCTCTTGGTCGTCTGGATGCATAAGGATTTGATTGTACCCAGAATATGCATCCATAAAACTTAGCAATTCGTGTCCAGCTGTAGCATCAACATTTGATCAATATGAGGCAATGGGAATGAATCTTTTGGGCATGCTTTGTTCAAATCTGTGAAGTCGATACAAACTCTCCATTTTCCATTCTTCTTTCGTACCACCACCACATTGGCTAACCAGGCTGGGAATTGAACTTCTTTAATGGCACCATTTTGTAACAATTTTTGGATTTCTTCATCAATGATCTGGTTTCTTTCTGGGGCAAACTTCCTTCTTTTCTGTCTGATTGGAGGGTAGTCTGGATCCACATGGAGTTGATGAGTAATCAAGCTGGGGTCAATCCCAGTCATGTCTTCATCATGCGACCAAGCGAACTGGTCATGCCGTTTTCGCAAAAATTCACTTAAGTCTGCCCGTAGTCTGGGATCTAGATTTGCTCCAATTTGAGTTTTATGGTCTGCATATTTGTCATGGATTTGAACCTCATCCAATTCTTCAATATTTGGAAGTGTGGGCTCCTGCGAATGAGGTTCGTTCTGTAATTGCTATGCTGAATGGACTTTGCCTTCATTGTCGTCTGGTAGCATCCTCTGGAAGCAACTCTATCTCCCCTTATCTCTTGAATTCCCCACTTTGTAGGAAACTTTAGAGTTTGATGATAGGTGGACGATACTGCCCTCATTTCATGAATCCATGGCCTCCCAATAATTAGATTGTAGGCTGAAGGACAATCCAGGACTAGGAAGGTTGTCATTTTGTTGATTCCCCCTGCGTAGACTGGAAGGCTTATTTCTCCCAAAGTAAATTTTTGTTCACCACTGAATCCAATCAACACAGTCGTCCTTTTGTTAATTTTCTCTAATTCAGCTCCCATGTCTGCCAAGGCTGTTGTAAAGATGATGTTGGCTGAGGATCCTGTATCTACCAGAACTCGTTTGATCATGAAATTTGCCACCTGTAGAGAGATTACTAAGGCGTCATGATGAGGGTTCATGCTACCAGAGTTGATGTCGTCTGGAAACTCCATTATTAGGTTTGTAAACATTTTTTCTAAAGACGTCGTGGAATGTTGAAGGCTTGACACAATCGCTCTGGAATGTCGTTTGGCTGCTGAATATGATACTCCACTAATCTCTGATCCTCCTGAAATGAAATTCACGGTGTTATCAATTGGTGGAGGTTGAATTGGTGCTTCCCCATGTCCATCCTTCTCGTTCCTCTGAGCTAAAGTAGCTTGCCCCTTCTCCGTAAGTAGATCCCTTAAAAACCCTTTGTTCAACAACTCAAGTACTTCCAACCTCAACGCCACACATTCAGCTGTGGTATGGCCGTAGTCTCGATGGAACTCACACCATTTGTTTGTGTCTTTATTTTTGAAACTTTCTCTGTTGCGTGGTGGCCATTTTACTTCATTTCCCATCTTTTTAAGTACCAAGACTAACTCTCCCGGAGATATAGAAAAATTGTAGTCTGGGAGTCTGGGTTTTTCCATCGGAATTTTTTCCCGAGCTCTGTATGGTGGAGGTCTTTGATCAAAACCTTTTTGGAGGGGCTGATGTTCTTTCCTTGGGTGGTTCCATTTCTCCGAATGACGCTTAGGCATCATATTTGTAAATTCTTTATGTCGTTTGGTAGAATGGGCTGTTCTTTCGCTTTGCATGTTGGAGGAAATGTCTTTCCTTTTATTCCTTTTATCTTCTTCCCACCTGATTTCGACTTGGGCTCGAGCCATAACCTGGTCCATCGTGTAGCACCGGAACTTGGTCAGCTTTTTGTAGAGTCCACTTTCACAAAGTAACCCGTTCCTGAAAGCCTCCACAGCTGTTGGTTGATGAAGGTCTGGAATTGTTATTCTTTCTTTGTTGAATCGAGCAACATAGCTTCGCAATGATTCTCCCCTCCGTTGTAGGATGGCACTAAGATCATCAGTAGTTTTTTCAAGTTTGCAAGAGCTGGCGAAATGTTCAACAAATTTGTCTGCTAATTGTTGATAAGATTTGATGGATCTGTATGGTAGGTTGATGAACCATGTAAGAGCTGGACCACCCAAAGTTTCTCCCAATCCTCTGCACATTCCAGCTTCCCATTGATGAGGAGCTAAGCCTGTTGACATCATTTTGTATTTATAATGAATGACATGGTCGTCTGGGTCAGTGGATCCATCGTATAACTTCATGTCTGGTGGGCTGAACTTCCGTGGTAGCTCAACAGATGTTATCGTCTCAATGAAAGGGGTATCTGAAATGGTTCCAGCTCTACTCTTCTTCATTGGGAGTTTCACCCCTGGTAGACTGGACATAATTGCTTCTTTAAATTCCTTTCATTTCCTTTCTCATTGTGATGACAATTTGCCTGGGCTTGGTTGACTGGTGAACTTGGTAAGTTCCTCTGGTTCTCACCATTTGATGGAACGTCGTCTGTTGTTTCGTCGAATGCTCCTTGAAGGTTAGCTGGAGTGATCCGGTTGTTGTGTTGTTCTGATGTATTGTGAAGCTGCGTGGGTGATGAAAGTAGTTCCAACTGTTTTTGGAGGTTTATGTTGGAACTACGAAAGGTAAAATTCTCTTCTTCCAAAGCTTTCAATCTGTCTTGTAGCATGGCCAATTGTGATGCCACTGGATCAGGTGTTTGTTCATTGCTTGAAGTCATGAGTGACTAAGCGGTGAGTGTTTGTAGGGTGGAAAGCCTTTGTCTGCAAATTATTGCTAGGGCCCCACGGTGGGCGCCAAATTGTGGACTCCGGAATTCGCCAAGGGTCCTCAATCAGAATTTGTAAGTTGGGCACTAGCAATCCTGCAAAAAACAAAGTAGAGTGGACGAGAGTAGGCTACCACCGGTGTGGTGGGTACCGGGTATACTCCGACGCCCAAGTCAGTGGCACGAAATAAATTTGTAAAGTGGGAAAGCAAGGTTGAATATTACCTCTACTTCCTTTGTTTGGCCGTGAGGGCCGTGTAATATATGAGGGGATCAAGGATTGAGAGCATGAAGTATTAGGGTGAGAGAAATGAGACTTGAATAAATTCTTCCCGTATTCTTTTCATATTTATAGATAAAACATGATCTGATGTTGGTGTATTTGGTAATGGTTTTGGAGTAAGTGAGGATTAATGCTAGAATTAGGTTAAGTGGAGTGGTGGGTGATTAATGCTAGAATTAGGTTAAGTGGAGTGGTCATGCTTTTTGTTAGTTTATGATTTAATTGTAATCAAATAATACATAATTCTTTGGGCTTTGGTCCTTATTTTCGGGCCTAACATGCTGATGGGCTTAAGGTGAAAGACAGTTTTACCCTTGGACCAAATTTGGCCCATACAGTCTTAAACCCTAATTTTTCAATTTTCTTTAAATTGACAAATTAGACCAAATTGGTTAAATCCAATACTTCATCATGTTTCTTCTCCATCCAAATCAAGTCTCAACACAATGAAACAACTTAGAACAATTCTAGTCATTTAAGAGTGGGTCAATAACTCTAGAATGGCAACAAGGTTCTAAAACCTAAAAGAATGCTTATTACTACACTAGTTAAACTTCCACATCATACATGCATATCACCTTCATCAAACTTTTATCAGAATAGAAAAACTCAAGAACATCACAAGATGTTGCCCACAACAAGAGGAACAAATTACTCTCTAATGGAAGGTTGGAATACTTACTAAATCCAAGCTTTTCCTTGTTTTTCTTTTCTTTTCTCTCTACCTTCTTTGCCTTGTTTAATGGAGTTTTGATAAAGTGAAAGGTTCCTTAAACCCTAAAATTAAATGAAACAATATATACTTGCCCAAATGTAAGCCTTGGCCGAATTTGGCCTAAAGCAAATACAAGTTACATTAGTTTCATTTCATTTCAATTTCATTTGCCAAGTTGATAAAATGATCATTACATTTTAATGACAATTTCAACTTAGTCAACAATGGCAACATGAAAAAAAATATAACCATTATATTTAAATAGGGTCATGGCCGAATTTGACAATACATTAAAGGAAAATGATATTTCAATTTTAAACAATTTAAACAAATATCAAAGAAGTCAAATCCAATTTGACTACCATTTCTTTTACTTTAAAGTCAACAATAAACACTTATAATCATTTCCTAACTTTATCATTTGGTAAGATTTATATATTTTAATTATATTAATCATTTAACAATTAAATAATTAAATAATTAATTAAATACAAATATCTCAAATATATGTATTATATTTACTTTAAATATCTCAAATACATATATTAATGATATATGTCAAATACCTTTATTTGACAATTTATTAATGTATATTTAATAATATCATATATTAAATACAAATACACATTAATTAGGAAATGACGGTTCGGCCCGTTCGCATGTATTTTTCGTTTAACGTTTAAACGATTTATAAATAATCATCATTATTCATAAAAGTTGCCCTAGTGCTCTACGAGTATATATTAGACTCTCTAGATTCAGGTATATCCGTCACAAATTCCAATTTCGTGTCCATAATCTATCCACCTGTAAATTATGACGATCACGGATAAACTCGCTGAATCATACAGGTCGAGGTCATTGCATACGTATAATCTCTCCGTCATAGGTATCCGGATAATCCCAGAGATATAGATGTAAACGTCAAATCTCTATAGGTATTATCTCGTCGACGTATCTATTAGCAATCTCTAAATAACAATCGGAACTTACTTTCGAAGTATACTGTGGCCACAGATTTAATAGACTGCTAATTATATATGGACTACCTATGCTCTGTACACAGAACTGACGGATCCTATCTTGATACACACAGGATATCCTGAGGATCGATCCACACCCAACGAACAGACGGAGGTCTGATCTAAATAGATCGGTGACGTGACTGCCATTTAAGTGTGGAGGATGTCTCATACATCCACAGTTGTATCTCAAGTCGAAGGACCATTATGCTACTCAACCCGAGAAGATTCTTATTGACGTTGGTGTACCATCCATTAAGAATCTTCGGTGAGTCGTTCAGTGTTTATCCACTATAAACACCTACACGTCTATACGAGTCTCCCCAGACTCATGGTTCATTGGGATAAAACATCGGACCAAGTCTCGATATACGACTTGTACTGGTCTCAACAGATTTGACTAACCGACCCGTGTTAGTGAATCTTGACCAGGAACTATATTTGATAATATACATATAGCAGTGACACTTCCCAATGTCAATTACAAACCAACTTTGTAACTGTGTACTGCATTATATATTATCGGGCCTTTGTCTAATATATACATATCACTAAACCACATTTAGTTTCGATCTAATCGTAATCAGATCGAATACGTATATAAAAACAAGAGGTGCAACCATAAATAAGTAATATTATGGAATAAGGGGATGTTCGTATTCATGAATCAGACATAAATACGGCCCGGATTAGCGCTCTGAGCACCAACCCCAACACTTCAGGAGCTATCTGAAACACAAAAAGAAGCAGATGAGCCTTGAAGACCTTGCGGTTCGATTGAGAATCGAAGAGGACAACAGGAAGTCCGAGAAGGACAACTACAAGACTATGGAGTCCAATGCCAACATCATTGAGGGTGTAAAGGGTAGCAAAAAGAGAAAGAACAATGGAGCTGATTCTTCCCAAACGAACAAGAAGTTCAAGGGGAAATGCTACAGCTGTGGAAAGAGCGGTCATATGGCAAAGGACTGCAGAAACAAGAAGTCTCAGGACAAGGGCAAGAAAAAGAAAAATGAGGCCCATGTCACTGAAGGTGAGCAGCTAACTGATGAGATCTTAGAGATGGACCTATCAGCAGTGGTAACCGAAGCCAACATAGTTGGGAATCCGAGAGAATGGTGGATAGACACTAGGGCTACTCGTCATATCTGTGCAGATAGTAAGATGTTTTCCTTGTATCATAAGGTCAATGGCGGTGATCATCTGACAATGGGAAACTCATCTACCTCTCAGGTGGTTGGACAAGGCACAATGGTTCTGAAGATGACATCCGGAAAGGAGCTAACATTGAAGAATGTACTGCATGTTCTAGATATTTGGAAGAACTTGGTCTCGGGCTATCTCCTTAGTAAGGCTGGTTTTAAGCTTGTATTTGTTTCTGATAAGTTTGTAATGACTAAGAATGATATATATGTAGGAAAATGATACCTAACTGAGGGCCTTTTCAAGCTAAATGTAATGACTGTCAATTATGTTATTAATAAAGCTAGTACTTCTGCTTATATTATTGAGTCACAAAATATATGGCATGAGAGGTTAGGACATGTTAATTATGATACCATGCGTAAATTAATTAACATGGACCTTATACCTAAATTTGCAATTTTGAACCTTTAGAACATCATTTCATAGAACATCATTTCATTCTATAGAACGCAGTTTTGAACCTTTAGAACTTGTACACACTGACATGTGTGACATGAATATTATGCAAACAAGAGGCGGTAAAAAGTACTTTGTCACTTTTATCGATGATAGCACAAGATTCTGTTATGTGTATTTGCTGAGGAGTAAAGCTAAAGCTATTGAGAGCTTCATAGACTATAAGAACGAAGTTGAAAATCAACTTGGCAAGAAAAGCAAAAGAATCAGGAGTGATAGAGGCTGTGAATATGTTTCACCATTCGGTGAATATTGTTCTGTGCACGGAATTATTCACGAAACCACTGCTCCTTATTCTCCTCAACAAAATGGGATTACTGAGCGCAAAAATCGAACATTGAAGGAAATGATGAACGCCATGTTGACAAGTTCTGGTTTACCCCAGAACTTATGGGGGGAAGCCTTGCTTTACGCGAACTACGTTCTAAACAAGCTTCCTCACAGAAGATTGGACAAGACACCATATGAGTTGTGGAAAAGTTTCGTACTTTCCTACAAATACCTAAAAGTGTGGGGGTGTCTTGCCAAAGTAATGGTTCCTAAACCTAAAAAGGTTAGAATATGACCCAAAACTGTTGATTGTACATTCATTGGATATGCTCGCAACAGTAGTGCGTATCGATTCTTGGTACACAAGTCTGAGATTTCTGACATCAATCCGAATATGATAATTGAGTCAAGGAATGTGACATTTTTTGAAGAGATGTTTCCTTGTAAGGAAAGACAAAGAACAGAGTATCTCAAAAGAACAGTTGATACTATCAATGACAGTGATCAGGTTGACCAAGAATCAGATCAACGTGTAAATGACGAGACAATCGAGCCTAGGCGTAGACAATCGAGCCTAGACGTAGAAAAAAGCTGGAACGTCTAAGTCGTATGGTCCCGATCTTCTGACATACTTGTTAGAAAATGAGCCTCAAAGCTATAAAGAAGCTATGTCTTCTCCGGAAGAACCTCTGTGGAAAGAGGCTATTAACCGTGATATTGATTCAATCCTACAAAACCATACTTGGGAGTTGGTTGATCTTCCTCCAAGTTGTAAGCCGTTGGGATTCAAATGGATATTCAAACGGAAGATGAAAACGGATGGATCAATAGATAAGTATAAGGCAAGACTTGTCATAAAAGATTATATACAAAAGGAAGGTCTTGATTACTTTGACACCTATTCACCAGTGACTCGTATCAAATCGATAAGAATGCTCATAGCCATAGCAGCTATATTTGGTCTTGAAATACATCAAATGGATGTAAAGATGACATTCGTGAATGGTGAATTGGATGAAGATATTTACATGGAACAACCAGAAGGGTTTAATGTTCCTGGACAAGAACAGAAGGTGTGCAAACTTGTAAAATCCTTATACGGATTAAAACAAGCACCTAAACAATGGCATGAGAAATTTGACAAAGAGATGTTGTCAAGTGGGTTCAAAACCAATGAGTGTGATAAGTGTGTGTACACCAAATCAACTCTAAAAGGATATGTCAATGTGTGTCTCTATGTAGACGATTTTCTGAAATTGGTAGTAATCATGAAATGATTCTGTTTACCAAAAACGTATTATGCAGCAGATTTGATATGAAAGATTTGAGAGTAGCTGATGTGATCCTAGGAATTAAGATTTCTAGGACATCAAACGAATATATATTATCTCATACTCATTATATTGAGAAGATACTTGAGAAATATATCAAAGGGGATCTAAATGTGGCTTGAACTCATGTGGACCTAACTCTTCATCTATCAAAGAATACTGGTTCAAGCGTCTCGCAGTTAGGGTATTCGAGAATCATCGGAAGTCTGATGTATCTCACAAACTACACACAATCTGATATCGCTCAAGCTGTGAATCGGCTTAGCAGATATATGAGCAATCCAGGACATAACCACTGGAAAGCCATAGTAAGAGTTTTGAGGTATCTGAGAGAAACTTCAAAATATGGGCTACATTACGAGAGATATCATGTTGTACTAGAGGGATACAGCGATGCTAACTGGATATCTGATACAGTGGATTCAAAATCTACGAGTGGATTTGTTTTCACACTTGGTAATGCAACCGTGTCATGGAAATCTTCGACGCAAACGTGTATTGCCCGGTCTACTATGGAATCAGAGTTCATAGCCTTAGACAAAACAGCGGAAGAAGCAGAATGGCTTAGAAACTTCCTGGAGGATATTCCTAGTTGGCCCAAACTGGTGCCGGCGATTAGCATACATTATGATAGCCAATCGGCTATTGGGAGAGCCCAAAATACAATGTATAATGGTAAGTCTCGACACATACGTCGGAGACATAATATCATACATCAACTGCTCTTAAGTGGCATAATATCGATCGATTATGTTAAGTCGAAGGAAAACCTTGCGGATCCACTAACTAAAGGTTTACATTGAGAGCAAGTTGAGAATTCATCGAGGGGAATGGGCTTGAAGCCTATAATCTAAGAATTGTCACTGTGGAAACCCAACCTAGCTGACTGGAGATTCCAAGATCTAGGTTCAAAAGGGACAACAGAAACTTTGTGCAATTCAAAACAAGCACTGAAGAGTTTTGTACTCTTTCCCATTCCGATAATGATGTTGAGTGTTGTCTGTCATGGTTAGGATAAGCTAAGGCTTTTAATGATCACTATATTAGGAGATGAGTCCTAATGGGGTAAAGAAAGGTTACCTCTTCATAGTAGATCACCTATTTCAAGTAAGAAGTGAGGCTGCTTCCATGGGAACTTTTAAAGGTGGGTTACCCTAAAGTACTTGATGAATCCACGACCGTTGTTCAGGGCCGAAATGAACACAACCGTAGAACGGGAAATGGTCGAAGTAAAGCTGTGTGGCAGTTGTCTTGGTTTACACCAACGGCAGAACAGTTCAAGACTATGGGTCACTGGTTTGCCAAGTAAATCCGATTGTCATTCACTATGAAATGTTCAAGGCGAAAGCTACTTATTTCGATGCAGCTTTAGTTCACGGAAAACTCTCTCAAGTGTCTTCATGAATATTTAGAGAATTGTGGGGGATTGTAGAAAATTCTCTAATTATTGTGTTTGGATGGAGGAGGGACATGTCCCTTGGGTGGTACCCGAATGGGACATGTCCACCAGTTTGTAAGAATGCTCTTATAACCCAAGTGGTGCATGGTAGGGGTATAACCCTTGAAAGGGTTACACCCCAAACCAAATGGTGCCCTTAAGACACCCTTCCATGTCTATTTAAGGAGGGTTGTAGTTCATTCTTGAGATCCAGAGAAAAAGAGAAAATACACTTGAGTCATAATTTCGTTTTTACAAGAGAGAGTTGCCCTCCATTTCTTCAGTTCGAGATCTTGTTAAGGTGTGCCCCTTGAAGAAGAGGAATCCGGGTTATCCTGGGAGAACATCACCGAGACGGGGCTGATAAGTTCTTAAGGATAGAGATTTATCTTGACTCGGATCACAGTTTTCATCACTGTTTCAGGTTCTTCTTTATTTTCATGTTTTAGGGTTTTTTAGGGTTTTGCACTTGATTTTCTGGTTTTGATCTATTTGAAGCATGTTTTTTTGACGTTTAATGACACTAATAGAACAACAGATTTCAGTCTCATAAAGCAAGCCCTCTTTCACATAAGAAAGTGGAGGTTCGACGGCTTGGTAACCATTAGTATTTACCGCCAATATCTCAGGCACCTAGTGCGAGATGTGTAAATCGGCAATGATGGGTCGTATACGATCATTTCTCGCTAGCAGTCGATTTTGATTTAACATGAATCAAAATGTAGCCTAAAATTCCATACGTATACATGTTTTCTCAAAAAATGGAATCAATATTGGCAATTTTTTTAGATATTTTTAAAATTAATCTAACTCTATAAAATGAATTAAAAAAAATATTCAATAACTTTGGAATGGCCCCAACCACTTTAAGCTTGTAAGTAGTTCTGTCACGGCTTCCTACCCCATGCAAGTAGAGAATTGAGTTATATCGCTCGTTTGTGTATTTGTGTGAAATTTTTTTTTTAGCTTTTTCTAAGAGTGTGTTTGGTATTATGGTCTGACTTGTGGTGAGATGATAAAATTATATTTGAGTCAAAAAATAATTTCTAATCATAATCTATGTTGGGAAACTTCTGAGGATACAAAACATAAATGTGAGACCAATCTCTTGTATTTCATTTAAAATTTTTCTTACTGTTGATTACCATTATCCCTCACCCCCACTTCTTTCTAACTCCCCTAAAAATCAGCAACCACACACACACTCTCCATATACAACTAAACCACCCTCCCTATTTAAAACCAAAAAAAAACCTAATTTGTCCCTTTAGGGTATGCTTGGTGTGAATCAACTAGAGAGGAAACAATGTATTAGAGTTAATTGCAGAGACCATTGAACAATTTAAGAGAGAGACATACCCGTAGAGAGAGAAAATGCAAAACCAGTATATAGAGAAAACGCAGAAGAGATAGAAAGTGTGGACAAGAGAGAGAAATGGCTTGTTCGCTGTCTTCCGATCATCTTTTTCGGCGAGTGACCACATCTGGAGAATCCCTTCGATGAGACGAATCCAACGCCGTCAGACCGCTGCCTAAACTCCTCCGCACGAGCCCCCACGCGCCTACATGCGCCACCTCGCCATCAGTTCACGCACCCCACACGCCACCGTACATGATCGACACGTCACGGACCAGAATCTTCGCCTCGTCGAGATACGCCGGTTAGACACCTCATTTACCCAATTCGGATCTTCGATTGTCGTGAAACGAGCCTAGAACGAGAGTTAACGGTGTTCGATCGTTCGTCGGTGATCGTCGAGCATCGGCCATTACCATCATTGTCGTTGTAATCTTGGTGTCGTGTTTTGTCCGTTGATCACCTCGTTCTGAAATTCTGAAGTCGTTGGAGCTCGGTACGTTATATTTTATAGTTTTAGGGGTGTAATCGTAATATTTTGAGAATTTTGGACTTATTCGTAATTCGAGATGTTTAGGGATCTAAATGAGTAAATTCTGATTTTTAGTTAGTAAAATGAGATACTTGGAAGTTTTAGGACTAAATTGATAATATTGGAGAGTATTGGGGTTAAATTATAAATTTGGAAAGTTTAGGGGTAAAAATCGTAATTTTGATAAAATATAGGGACCTGATCGTAATTTTACACTTTTTCCAGATTTTAACGATGACATATAGATATAGAGAGTTTTCCGTGAATTGAGGTAAGTACAGAGCATGATGATTCTCTTAACATAAATGTTCGTTGATTGATGTTTGCTATGTGAGTTATGTAATATAATATAAATATATATTTATATATGTAATGTTGGAAAATTGACTGAGTAATTGATAGCATGAGAACGTAAATTTTGAATATAATTTCTGAGTATAAATTGTATGCTTGTAATATGAATCGAAGTATTTGAGTATTGTGTGACTTTGAGATGAGTTGATGGATGAAATACGATGAGATGTGTTGTATTGGATGTTGTATGAGATGGTTGTTGTGCTTCCGGATTTAGTATGATAATGGTCGGATATGCGAGATTATACGAGTTTATGCGAGATTAGCAGAGGCGTGTGGTTCAATCCCCCTCCTACACATTTATGCGGGATTATATTGTGGGAAACCTTGGGGGTAAGAGAATGACTCTCCCAATGGTTTCAATCCATTATTATACCGAATCCGGATAGCAAACCTTGTTTGATTGAGATGTGTTGTTGTGAGTTTGTTTTGCCTGAGTTAGTCTTATATACAATAATTGTTGTTTTTACATGTTAATCATTATATAGTTATATATATTTATTTTGTGGGTGATGTCATGTTGAAAGTATGAGTGTTTTTACTTACTAAGCTCTTTAAGCTCACCCCCCATTTCCCAAAAATCCCAGGTAGTTTGCCAGCGCAACAGTAGTACTATTGGTACGAGGATTTGACTCGTTTGCCACAGCCATCAGTCGGGTTGATCCAGACATTTCTTTTGGCTTTTGAGATAGGACATTTTGGATGATTTCATGTTTTCAGACACTTTTGGTGTAAACACTTATTTGGGATTTATTTGATTTCATTCTATGGAATATTATTTTCTTTGCGAACTTTTGGTTCAATTGCATGACATGTAGGTGCTCGAGCTGAAGTGATTCGCGGACCCCTTTCTAGGGTTGGGCCCGCTCTAGGGAGGGGGCCGTGACAAATTTTGGTATCATAGCATAGGTTATAGATTCTGTAGACACCTAGCATTAGATGAGGGTATTAATTAATAGTTTTGTGTCCGTAGAAAATGTCTGGACGTGGCTGTGGTACTGGTACTCAACGTGGGAGAAGGATAGTTTGATGATATGTGAGAATGTCGAGTATTAGTTTAAAGAGACCTCACACTTAGCCGAAAGATCCTGAATTGGTTGCAGCTTCATCTGTTGTGACACCGATTATTGAGTGTAACGAAGGTCCTATACCTATACCTCCAGTAGTTCCGACAGTCGCCTCATCGTTACTTATGCAGTTGTACCTAACCATATTTATGGGACTATACCTACTAATCTAGAAGATATTTTGGGAAGGTTTATTGATGTAGTTGTACAGATGGTTTCCAGAGGACCAGCAACTAATTTACCTTCGAGCAGTGGTGGTAGTACGAGGAAGCTAGACCAATTTCTTAATTTGAGACCCCAGTTTCATGATACAGCTGATCCCCTTGTTATAGAGGAATGGAAGAATGATATTGAGCATATATATTCATTGTGTTAGACCTGACAGATCAAGAGAATGTTAGGTTTGCTGCCTTTAGGATGAGAGGTGAGGTGGAGATCTGTGTAAGTATACAGAGACTGTACTGACGGATAGATTGAGAGCACCAGATTATTGGAGAGCTGATGGACTTAGAAGACCTCGGTATATCACTTGGTATATGTCTGAGGAAGCCTTTAATGAGAATTACTTCCCTTATGCTTATCGTAGTAAGCAATGTCGTTAGTTTGAGCATATGGTTCAAGGACTATCAGAGACAGTGATGGATTATGAGAGGCGAATAATTTCCCTATCTCGGTACTACCCAGAGTTAATTCGGTGAGAATAAGACAAATGTGAGAAGTTTAAGGGCGGGCTGAGACAGGAGATTAGGTCACGGATCTCGATTTTGGGGAAGCTACCATATACAGTACTTGTTGATAAAGCTATGATTGCAGAGAGTGACATCAGGGTCGAGAGAGAGAGAACAGAGATTAGCCTTCCGAGAGAGCAGAAAGAGGGGGCGAGATGAGGTTTCTGATGGGAGACAGGGTAGACCTAATAGTAGACAGTATTCTCCGCATCTGAGAGACAGCACGATACCACCCAGATGCACACAGAGTGCACCTAATATAGGACAGTTCCTTGGGCGTCGGATTGAGCAGGTCTATAGTAGAACATAATATAATCTGTTGATCAGAGTGCAGTGAGTGTAGCATCTCGACCGAACAGCACACGTCGATGCTATAATCATGGTCATGAGGGACATATCAGCACACAATACAACATGGCAAAGAGATGTTACGAATGTCAGTAGGTTGGGCATTTAGCCAGAGATTGTTCCACTAGTGTTGGATCTCGAGGAGTTGAGCAACCAATAGGAGGAGTAGTGACAACATGACGTGGTAGAGAGACCAGTTCTGGTAGTAGTCGTGGGTAAGGCTCGGGTTTTTCCATAGGGCAGAGGCAAAGGGACTCCGACTGTAGCATATGGTGGTAGAGGACAGACATCTCAAACATATAATGCACATGCAGCATCCGTGAGTTCGATGAATGAGGGTGTTTCAGTCGTACTTGGATAAGTTCGTTGTGGTGTTCATTGACGACATCCTTATATATTCACCCTCTCAGATCGATCACGAGCAGCACCTTCGATTAGTATTGGATATTTTAAGGAGGGAGCAGTTGTATGCCAAGTTCTCTAAATACAGGTTTTGGCTGGACAGAGTGGTATTTTTGGGACACTTCATCTCAGGAGAGGGTATCTATGTACATCCGTAGAAGGTCGAAGCAGTTTTGAAATGAGAGAGACCAAAGACAGCGACATAGGTCCGGGGCTTCTTGGGATTGGCAGGATACTACCGTCATTTTTTTCGGGATTTCTCTATTATTGCCGCCCCGATGACACAGCTGACGAGAAAGGAAGTACTATTTGTGTTGACTAATGATTGTGAAATGAGCTTCTAGATTTTGAAGGAGAAATTGACTATTGCACCGGTACTCACTTTACCGTCTGGACTTGATGGATATGTGGTTTATACGGATGCATCACATCAGGGATTAGGATGTATATTGATGCAGAATGGGAAAGTGATCGCGTATGCATCGAGACAATTGAAGACCCATGAGAAGAATTATCTAACCCACGATCTGGAGCTAGCAGCGATTGTACATGCTCTTAAGATTTGGAGGCATTATCTATATGGTTCCAAGTGTGAGATTTATACCGACCGTAAGAGCTTGAAATATCTTCCCACTCAGAGAGAGTTGAATTTGAGGCAGAGGCGTTGGATGAAGTTCCTCAGTGACTATGATAGTACTATTAATTACCATTCGGGGAAGGCCAATGTAGTTGTTGACGCCCTCAGTAGGAAGAACGTGGGTAAACTGTAATTTCTAAGAGCTAAATAGAGGATGTTTGAGGAGATGACGACATTACGTTTGACCTTTGAGGTATTTGACAAAGGAGGACTCCTTGCCCATATTGAAGTTCGACCTACACTGCTAGATAGACTCAAAACAGCACAAGACGAGGATGAACAATGCAAGAAATGGAAAACAGAAGCTGCAGGGGATGAGATTCGTACTTTTAGACTGAGTTCAGAGGATGTATTACTTTTTTATGACAGAGTTGTGGTACCGTCTACCGGAGCACTTAAGCAAGAGATTTTGGATGAAGCTCATGATGCCCCATATAACATGCATCCTGGGAGTACCAAGATGTATCAGAATCTAAAGAAAACTTACTGGTGGTCGGGAATGAAGAGAGAGATTGCAGAGTTTGTATCCCGTTGTCTGGTTTGTCAGCAGGTCAAGGCAGAGCATCAGCACCCAGCTGGATTACTCCAGCCTCTACCTATACCTGAGTGGCCGTGGGAAAACATTGCGATGGATTTTTTAGTAGGGCTGCCGAGGACACAAAAAGGCTACGATGTTATTTGGGTTATAGTGGACCGATTTTCTAAGTCTGCTCATTTTCTACCGATTTGAGTTACGTGGGGACCAGAGAGGTTAGCAAACTGTATGTAGTGAAGATTGTGCGGTTACATGGAATACCAACATTGATTGTATCAGATAGGGATGTCAGATTCACTTCTCGTTTTTGGCAGAGTTTTCAGAAACCTAGCTATGATGTTGGAGATTACTATGAACACCACATTTCACCCTCAGACTGATGAGCAGTCAGAGCGGACTATTCAGACATTGGAGGACATACTGAGATCATGTGTATTAACTTTTATGGGAGGATGGAATGGTCATTTACATCTGATAGAGTTTGCTTACAACAACAGATTTCAGGCAAGCATCGGTATGGCTCCATTTGAGGCATTGTATGGGAGGAAGTGCATGACTCATGTTTGTTGGGGCGAGGTTGGAGATAGACAGATTCATGGTTCAAACTTGGTAGATGTGATATCTGAGAGGATTAGACTTATCCGAGCTAGATTGTTGGAGATGCAGAGCCGACAGAAGAGTTATACTGACAAAAGAAGAAAGGACCTTGAGTTCCAAGTGGGGGATAAAGTCTTCTTGAAAGTCTCCACTTGGAATGGAGTATTGAGATTTGGCTGGAAGGGAAAGTTGGCACCACGCTATATTGGTCCTTATGAGATATTAGAGAGAGTGGGCAAAGTGGCATATCGTCTGGCATTACCACCAGAGTTAGAGAGGATTCACAAAGTGTTTTATGTGTCAGTGCTGAAGAAGTACGTACCAGATCCTACTCACATCCTGGAGAGCCAACCGCCGAATTGAGTGAGAATATGACTTATGAAAAAAAGCATGTGAAGATTGTAGAGCGGAAAGTCCAAGAGTTGAGATCCAGACAGATCTCTCTTGTAAAGGTCATGTGGACTAATCATCACATACAAGAGGCGACTTGGGAAGTGGAACAAGACATGGGAGAGAAGTATCCAGAGCTGTTCGATGATTGAGAAATTTCGAGGATGAAATTTGTATAAGGTGTGTAGATTGTGAGACCAATCTCTTGTATTTCATTTAAAATTTTTCTTACTGTTGATTACCATTCTCCCTCACCCCCACTTCTCTCTAACTCCCCTAAAAATCAACAACCACACACACACACTCTCCATATACAACTCAACCACCCTCTTTATTTAAAACCTAACAAAACCTAATTTGTCCATTTAGGGTATGCTTGGTGTGAACCAACTACAGAGGAAACAATGTATTAGAGTTAATTGCAGAGACCATTGAACAGTTTGAGAGAGAGACATACCCGTAGAGAGAGAAAACGCAGAAGAGATAGAAAGTGTGGACAAGAGAGAGAAAGGGCTCGTTCGCCGTCTTCCTGTCATCTTTTTCGGTGAGTGACCACATCTGGAGAATCCCCTCGATGAGACGAATCCAACGCCGCCGGACCGCCGCCTAAACTCCTCCGCACGCGCCCTCACGCGCCTCCACGCGCCGCCTCACCGTCGGTTCACGCGCCCCACGCGCCGTCGTGCGTGATCGACACGTCCCGGACCAAAATCTTCACCTCATCGAGATACACTGGTTAGACACCTCATTTACCCAATTCGGACATTCGGTTGTCCTGAAACGAGCCTAGAACGAGAGTTAACGGTGTTCGATCGGTCGGCGGTGATCATCGAGCATCAGCTATTACCATCATTGTCGTTGTAATCCTGGTGTCGTGTTATGTCCGTTGATCACCTCGTTCTGAAATTCTGAAGTCGTTGGAGCTCGGTACGTTATATTTTATAGTTTTAGGAGTGTAATCGTAATATTTTGAGAATTTTGGACTTATTCGTAATTCGACATGTTTAGGGATCTAAATGAGTAAATTCTGATTTTTAGTGAGTAATATGATATACTTGGAAGTTTTAGGACTAAATTGATAATATTTGAGAGTATTGGGGTTAAATTGTAAATTTGGAAAGTTTAGGGGTAAAAATCGTAATTTTGGTAAAATATAGGGACCTAATCGTAATTTTATACTTTTTCCAGATTTTTACGAGGACATATAGATATAGA
This sequence comes from Zanthoxylum bungeanum, assembly GCA_019454045.1. NCBI lineage: Eukaryota > Viridiplantae > Streptophyta > Magnoliopsida > Sapindales > Rutaceae > Zanthoxylum > Zanthoxylum bungeanum. The sequence continues at coordinate 11,211 of SKCR01051233.1, read as the reverse complement.
GAGTTTTGTGTGGATTGAGGTAAGTACAAAGCATGATGATTCTCTTAACATAAATGTTTGTTGATTGATGTTTGCTATGTGAGTTATGTAATATAATATAAATATATATTTTATATGTAATGTTGGAAAATTGACTGGGTAATTGATAGCATGAGAACGTAAATTGTGAATATAACTTCTGAGTCTAAATTGTATGCTTGTAATATGAATCGAAGTATTTGAGTATTGTGTGACTTTGAGATGAGTTGATGGATGAAATACGATGAGATGTGTTGTATTGGATGTTGTATGAGATGGTTGTTGTGCTTCCGGATTTAGTATGATAATAGTCGGATATGTGAGATTATGCGGTTTATGCGAGATTAGCAGAGGCGTGTGGTTCAATCCCCCTCTTGCACATTTATGCGGGATTATATGGTGGGAAACCTTGGGGTAAGAGAGAGACTCTCTCAATGGTTTCAATCCATTATTATACCGAATCCGGATAGCAAACCTTGTTTGATTGAGATGTGTTGTTGTGAGTTTGTTTTGCCTGAGTTAGTCTTATATACATTAATTGTTGTTTTCACATGTTAATCATTATATATTTATATATATCTATTTTGTGGGTGAGGTCATGTTGAGAGTATAAGTATTTTTACTTACTGAGCTCTTTAAGCTCACCCCCCATTTCCCAAACATCTCAGGTAGTTCGTCAGCGCAACAGTAGCAGTATCAGTACGAGGATTTGACTCGTTTGCCACAGCCATCAGTCGGGTTGGTTCAGACATTTCTTTTGGCTTTTGAGATAGGACATTTAGGATGATTTCATGTTTTTAGACACTTTTGGTGTAAACACTTATTTGGGATTTATTTGATTGCATTCTATGAAATATTATTTTCTTTGCGAACTTTTGGTTCAATTGCATGACATGTAGGTGCTCGAGCTGAAGTGATTCGCGGACCTCTTTCTAGGGTTGGGCCCGCTCTAGGGAGAGGGTCGTGACAATAAATCCCGAAAATTAATCGAGATTCACATAAGTTGGCCCGAATACCTTAATTATTAAAAAAAATAAAAAAAAATCAGTCGCACATCTAATCTAACATGAGATTTGACAAATCCTTAAGTGTGTGTGAATTTAATTGAGATGTCAGATGTGAGGTCTTAGTGTGATGTTTAGGAAAAAAAAGGCGCTTTAATGGCTGATCTCGTTAAAATAGGAAAGGGATTAAGATTCCAGTGCGGTGAGCATCGAGCCTTGTGCAATTTTTAGTTTAAGGGTGTCCAATTCCCGAAGAATAATTTGGCTGAATCTCTCTAGATTGGAGACATTTGCTGGCATATAAGGGGATGAATTTTCAATATATTTTTATATCAATAATGATATTCTTATAACATTTGGTATAATATTTTGTACAATCAAGTGTAATTAAAAAATAAATTTATTCCTCTTTTATCCTTTATTTTTTCCAATTACACTTGGTTGTTCAAAATGTTGTACCAAGTGTTATAAGAATATCATTTTTATTTTTATATTTTACTATTAAATTTATAGTAATATAATAATTCGGTATTGTGATTTTAAAATATTATATTTTTCAATTAAATTTATGAAAAAAAATAATATTTTACTACTAAATTTATACAAAATCTATATTTTACTACTTTTCCGTTAATTGATCGTGAGTTGACGTAATTAACTTTAATGTTAAAATATAACAGTTGTCACACTCACAAAGTGGTTATTTACTCTCAATTATAAGAGTGTTCAAATAATAAAACAATGCGGTAAGTCCGAGGTCGATCCACATGAAATAAAGTTTAATAAGATAAAATAATAATTCAATTAAAAAAATAAAAACATTAAAATAAAATACTAGGGTTAGAGGATCCACTCTTGATATTTCAAATATAAAATAATTTTTACTTTTTAAAATATAAATTATAATTATTTCTCAATCAATTATTTCATAATTATCAGGTATTGATTATGCCAACACATGTAATCCGTCATGTCGATAATTATTCCTACCAAGGTACTAAATATGTCAAAATATAAAAAACCAGTCATAAAGGCGGTGATAATATTTGTTTATAACAAGTCCAATTAGGTACTCAATTATGTCAAATATATAAAAACCAGTCATATAGGTGAAACTTATTATCTATAATTAATCCAGATATTTAATAGTCAACTCTTTCTCATTTATGAGATTCACGAATTATCTGTGTCAATCAGAACCTGTCTACAGCTAGTAAAGAGTTCTCGATAAACTGTAAATAATATAAATTTTATTTGAGAAATTATCACAATTTATTAAAATATAATATAAATAAAAATCACATATATTTTCATACCAAGAGCTTCACCCTTTACTCACAGCAGGGTGCAAATTAACAAAACAAAATATAAATAACAACACATATAATTTTATTAATAAAAGAAAAAATTACAAAAATAAATAAAATAAAACACAGAGGATACTTATCCCAAATCTCCCGAAAGGGTAAAATAAAATAACGCATCCAGACTGGAGGGAAACTCTCTATTTTCTCCTCCATTTCACTGAGGTGTCGAGCACCTCCTTTTATAGGAGGCATCGACACCAAATTACAAATGCAATTGCATTTGCTTTTTGCAAATGTAATGCATTTACTTTTTTTTGCAAATGCATTTGCATTTGCAAATTATTGTCATTCATTTAAAGGTGTTTTGGTGGATGGCAATATATAATATAATTTTTAGTTATATGATATTATATAAATCTTAGTGGGACCTCCAAAATAATATATATAATATTATATATATAATTTCGGTGGGACCTATAAAATATTATATTAATAATATAATAACACAATACATGTGTAGCTAAATACATCATAAACTCATTTTGTTGTCAATCTAACACGGATAATATTTTTCAAGTCCGATTTGAATTTAACTGTCACACTCTTTTTTGTTTCATGGGTCCTGAAAATTAGATCTCATATCCATTTTTCATGTTGAGCTTCCAAAATAATATTTTTCCTACACAATAAAATATATAAAATATAAATTTAATTGTTATTTCAAAAATGTGCTAATTTAAGGGGATTAATGAAACTATAAGCGTAAAATGATTATTTTTTCTTTTAATAAATGTGCACTTTTTAGTATTCAACATACTTCTCAACCAGCTTATTATTAGTCCATAGTAATTTAAGCGAAAACTAAAAGGAAAAAAAATTCTAATTAAAGTTAGTAATTGTTTTATTTCTTTCTAAATTATCAAATAAATAAATTATCATATACATTTTACCATTTTCCATACACACATGAGACAAAGTATCTTTCAATTTATTGTGCCCACAATATTTATAGGTTTTTTGAAAAAATAATAATATTTTTGTTCTAAAGTTATATAAGAATTTACAACTTTTTAGCAATAACAGTTTATTTATATACAAATAATTTTTTTTTTAATAATAAATCTTCAACCCTTATAACGAGCTTTGGTTCAGTGACTCCCAAATCAGTTGGCTTTAGGACACTAGGCGTTAAGACACCCCTACAGACTTAATGCTCGGATCTCATATGATAAAAAGAAAAGTGTATGATTTTTTAAGCTTTCTCCTTAACCCATTTAATGAGCTTTGAGCCAATGATTCACAGACCAGTTGGCCTTAGGACAATAAGTGTTAAAACACTCATATGGACTTAATTGCTCGAATTAGAGAAGCTACAAATTGAACTTATTTATTTCTTTTTTTTTTTAAACTAAAGCTTTACCGTTTACGCGAATAATCACTGCTTGCCGATACAAAATGTCCGGTTACTAAGTACAATCTTGGTTAGTTTTTTTTTTTTTTTTTTTGATATTTTTTGAAATAAAAACATAAATTCCATTGCTTTTAGGTACTGCCTCCAACAAACTAAAGAACTGAATATTATAAAATTTTCACTTACAACCCCCCACGATACTATATACTACTATGTATGTGATAATATTTGTCAAATAAGCATACAAAAATCAAATTTAAATAATTTTATGGAGAATTCACAAATTTAAAATTCAAAAGGAAATGAACAAAAATAATTTGTTAAGAAATAACATTAAAAAATAATTTTTTTTTACACATGAAACAAAATAATTTTTTTTAAAAGCATTCTAGTCAACTATCTCGTCCCCCAACCAAATTGAGACATGTTCCCCAATGTCTGAATAAGAAGAAGTATAGTTTAGAAGACATCATTTGATTCGTGCGGTATTGACAATTGAATCTACAACACTATTACTAAAAAGAAGGGTTATAACTTAAAACAATAATAAAAAAAAATCAAAATAGTAAATTGAAATGTAGTTGTGATTGTGGCTCACGTCTTCCTCTGGTTTTGCATTCAGTAACGGCTTGAACGTCTTTATAGGTCGAAGATATGCTTCCCATCTAATTTTTTTATAAATTGGCAAACATGATTTTTTGAGATTGTTAATTAGCAAAGTGTTTTTTTTTTTTTTTACAAAATACACAAAATAACAAAAAATATAATTTTTTTTTTTAAAAAACACACAACACACACAAAAGTGCAAAAAAAAATATACAAAATGTTAAATTATACTCTATCTATTAAATTTTATTCACCGGCAGTGGTACCAAAAACTTGACACACTCACAAATTGGTTCTTTACTCTCAAGTATAAGAATGTCGAAGTAATAAAATAACCCAGTAAGTCCGGGGTCGATCCACAGAGAATAAATTTAATAAGATAAAATAATAATTCAACTAATAAAATAAAAATAATAAAATAAAATACTAGAGTTAGTGGATTCACTCTTGATATTTCAAATATAAAATAATTTTTACTTTTATAAAATATAAATTATAATTATTTCACAATCAGTTTATTTCATAATTATCAAGTATTAATTATACCAATACATGTAATCCGTCATGTCGATAATTAGTCATACCAAGATACTAAATATGTCAAAACATATAAAACCAGCCATAAAGGCGGTGATAATATTTGTCTATAACAAGTTCAGTTAGGTATTCAATTATGCTAAATATATAAAACCAGCCATATAGGTGAACCTTATTGTCTATAATTAATCAAGATCTTTAATAGTCCACCCATTCTCATTTATGCGATTAATTATTATCTGTGCCAATCGGGGACTGTCTACAGCTAGTTAGAGTCCTCAATAAAGTGGAAAAAGTATGAATTTTATTTCAGAAATTATCACAATTTATAAAATATAATATAAATAAAAATCATACATATTTTCATACCAAGAGGTTCACCCTTTACTCACAGCATGGTGCAAATTAAAAAATAAAATATAAATAAGAACCCATATTATTTTATTAATAAAAGAAAAAGAAATTACAAAAATAAAAATAAAAATAAAACACACAGATTACTTACCCCAAATCTCTCAAAATGGGAAAATGAAATAACGCATCCGGACTGGAGGGGAGCTCTCAATTTTCTCCCTCTTTCACTGAGGTGCCGAGCACCTCTTTTTTCTATGAGGCATCGACACCAAATTGCACATGCAATTGCATTTTCTTTTTACAAATGCATTTTCATTTAAAAATTATTGTCATCCACCGAAAGGTATTTTGGTAGATGGCGATATATATATTAATTATATAAAATTATATAATAATATATTATATATATGTATAATCTTGGTGGGACCTCCAGAATAATATATATAATATTATACATATAAAATCTCAGTGGGACCTCCAAAATAATAATGATGATGATGATGATACAATACATGTGTAGATAAATACATAATAAGTTCATTTTGTTGTCAATCTAACACAGTGAATATTTTCCAAGACCGATTTGAATTTAGGTGTCACACTCTTTTTGGTTTTTTGGGTCCTGAAATTCAGATATCATATACATTTTTTCTTGTTGAGCTTCCAAAATAGTATTTTGCCTACACAATAAAAAAACACACTAAAAATATACAAAACATAATTTTAATTGTTATTTCAGAAATGTGCTAATTTAAGGGGATTAATGAAACTACAAGTGTAAAATTATTAATTTTTCTTTTAATAAATGTGCACTTTTTAGTGTTTATCAACAGTCAAGTAATGATCAATTAATATTTTAACGGAAAATTAGTAAATTATTATTTTCTTATATGTGTAGTAGTAAAATATAATATTTCAAAATTTGTAGTACACATTTATTACTTTGCCTTAAATTTAGTATTAAAATATAAACAACCATTTATTTTATTTAAATTGAGTTATATCTAGAGATGATAATTTTATTCAAATTCAGCCCGGATCTGTATGGATCTGGATCTTGAAAAATTGGCATTCGCATTAATAAAAATCCAGATGGTGTTTTAAATGTTAAATTGGTATTGTTTAGTTATGGATGTTGAAATTTCGTAATTATCCTAAGTTCTGACACGATGCGGAATTAACGTAATAATTAAGACAAGTCATAAATATTCTTACTATAATTTTTCAAATTAACAACCACCTCAAGTCTAACAGTTTATAAATCCAAGCAAACAAAATTAATGCAATAAATAAATCAACCACACAAAATCAACACAAGTTATTTTGGTGACGAAGTGGAAAACTCGTGTGAGTAAAAATCTACTCCGGCTATCTCAGCTACCTGTCCAAAATCCACTATAACAGAGAAATACTTACAGCGATGGTAAAAGACCTATGGTGGCAACTCCACCAACTCTAGTACATCTAGACTGCAAGAACTAGAAGAACGCCTCGAGCCCATACCCGACGATTTTCTTCAGAACCTCTGAAGTCTCTGAGCGGATCAACTCTGCAACTCTGGACACCGGAACTCCGACTGCCAATCTTCCTCCTTGAGAACTCTGAAGGTTTAGGAAATTGGGTTTGATGTGTTGATGGTTTAACAAAGATCAATCTCACCACAAACAAATAAGACAAGAAAAAAAAGGTCTTCAAGGTGAGAACAAGAAGATTTAAAACTAAGAATGTGTTTAGGCTCAAGATAATGTGTTTTCAACACTTGTGAAGTTGGCTCAATGTTTGTTTATATAAGTAGGACAAAAGAAAGGGTTTTCTAGTGTTATTTTGGCTTAAAAACGTGTCCAAAATAGTCTACTTACACACGGGCGTTCGAACACACTTCAAACGCAACTCAAACGAAAAGTTTCTGCCTCCAGACGTTCGAACGCAAATACGAACGCAACTCGAATGCATGTCACAGACTGGTTTTCAGGTGTAATTTAAAACGCTTGTAACTTTCTCGTCCCTTGGTCAAATCATACGTTCTTTATATGTACGCGATCGTCTTCGAGTGTACTTTCCAATGCAACTGATCGCATGTTAATTGGATCTCTAAATATTCTAGAATATTCAAAAGAGTAAACATTGTTCTGATATCTCCATATGATGTTGTCCAATTGCTTCGAGATCTTCAAGACTCATTACAACTCAATTGAACATGTTTTGTTACAGACATTGCCAACAAAAATGGAACTAACAATCTCCTCCTTTGGTAATTCGTGATAAAACACTACCTAATATAAAGATTACGATAAAAGACCCAAAAAGAAAAAATAGATAACTGTCAACCATCAAAACAGTGACTTATTACAATATGACTCGATCTAATACCTAATTAAATATTCTTGAAATCGATGCCAACTCAACAAAAAATCTGCTTATCTGAAACATCCACAAACAACAATATACCGTGAAAAGCACAAGGATTATAATGAACAGATAAAGTAAACGATAAAAACCCTCATGCATGTACAAATAGATAAGAAGATATCATACTCTCCCTTGATCCTACTCCCCTTTAAATGGAGACATCATAACACATGGATATACTACTTCCAAACTCCCAAACTACAAACTACTCCCCTTTATATCACGAAATGACAATGGGTAACAGTACCATGGGAAACAACTGTAATATCCAGAAATTCAGAAACTCTTCCGAAAGGATTTTTATATCACATATTGGGTCTCTGAATGAGACTATATTGGAGAATAAGAGTTTTGTAACGACCGGTAGTTTAAATACTATTACGTTGTAGTACTGTGGTGTTATTGGACGAAGATAATATAAAATAAATTTTATTGAGACTCAAATATACTCATGAGATGACTTTGGGGATAATTAGTAAATTTCTTGAAATTCCGGGACGAGACTGTACCGTATTTCCTTTGGACCGCAAAGGATATTTGGGGCGTACTTTTTCATACGATCTCTGATTTTTATGAATTTTATATCGTCGGAAATCTGAGATCGGGACCTCAAACTTTCATGTTGAATATTTTCCCAAATTTGGACCAGAAACTAGTCAAAAATACGAATCAAAATTCGGATGAATAGTGATTTCGGGGTTAAAAAGAGAAATCTCAAATTTTCTACACTTTTCCCCAATTTTCCAAATATCAAACACCCCCACTATATAAATGACATACTATTCACAAAACCCAAAATTTTTGGAAGCAAAAAGAAAGAAAAGAACGTGAAGAAAAAGAGGGGGAAGGAAGAAGAGAATAAGAAGAAAGGAAGAAGAAGAAGAAGAAAAAAAGAAGAAGGATAAAGAAAAGAAGAAGAAGGATAAAGAAGTAAGAAACAAAGTATGGAGGAGCATGGCAACCATGGAGATTTGAGAAATCAAGAGGAAGAGGATATCCACAGGGACCGCATTCTCCTTCGACCAAGGATCCAGTGCCAGCCAAATTCAACACTGTGAGTGGACACTCTTCTTTTAAACTAATTTTTATTTTTGTTTCAGACTTATATTATACGCTATAGGGCGTTAGAAGATTTATTTTTCAGTCATTGTTCATATACATATATGGTTTGAGAAAGTATGTGATTTTCGGAAAACATTGTTTACAGTTTTAAGATTTAAAGTATGATTTTCATGTTTTTTGGGGCATGAGGTAAAAACTCACCCCAGTATGTAACTTGAGACATACATGGAATTGACGGACAGAGGACATATGCACATGTAGAGGACTAGGGGTACGGCGATACGTAATGCCCCTAGATCCTAGTTTCAGAGTCAGGATAGCGGCATAGGTTCGTGTACCTGGACTCTAGTTCAGAGCTTGGGTGGTAGCATAGATCTGCACCCCCAGTTCTAGTTTGTGGCTAGGGGGACGGCGATATGTAATGCCCCAAGACCACCAGTTTTAGAGACAGTAGTGGCATGCTTTGGGGGACGATGATACGTAACCCCACAAAGTCATGGATTTGCACTACTGGCTACAGTTAGACGTATGGGGGGACAGCGATACGTAACGCCCTCATACATCGAGTTTTTCAGACAGAGATACAGATTTCAGACAGAGATTTCAGATTTCAGATACAGTTTTCAAAGAGCTTTTAGAAAAGAAAATTTTCCCGAAATATAGGTTTTATAAGAGATTTTAAGAAAGAAATTCAGAGTTTTAAAAACAGAAACCAGTTTTCTTAAAAAGTTATTTTATGAGTTTTCGGTTTTAGAACCAAAAGTTTTTATAATAGTTTTTCATTTTTAGTCCACTCACTTAGATCGAATAACGATCTAACCCCGACTCCAGTCTTTATGTTTTGCAGGATTCTCGAAGGACGAGCTTGAGAGGATGGATACCGATGCAGTCACTGGGTAAGAAGTCCATTAATACGAGTCAGAGTTTGAGTAAAAGTCCAGTCTTAGTCAAGTACAAGTCATAGTCAAATATGAGTTTTGTATCAAATCTGATGTGTGTAGTCTTTGTAAAAAAAATCAATTGATATCAAGTACAATAATTAATATTGAGTTTGTTTTCAGTGTTTTCAAGTTGGGCTACTGTCCCATACAAAGTATAGTCAAATCAAAATAAGTATATTAGTATCAGTTACAGGTAGTTAGTCAGAGGCTTATGGGGTTAGTACTGTTATCCCCTGCCGGTAAAATCTCCCAGATCGGGGATGTTACAAGTTTAAATATTGAAATATAGATCGTAATATTTTAAAATATAGATTTGATGCATTCGAAATAGCGTGACATTAAAGAACCACTTACACGATTTATGTATATTGTTTTATACGAATGAAGTTTGTTGGTTCGGCTATAGAGATAGCAAATGAACTCTGATTGTGTTGATTCTTAAACCATCGAACTCGCCTTTCCGAGATGAACAACTTTCGTGTTGACCAATGTTCCAAATTTCGAGCTGGAGAGTCTCAAATTTGCATATTTTCGAAGAAGGACAAGGTTAAGGACGTAATTATAATTTTGCGAGGTGAAAACGTAATTTCGAAAAAATTTCTATAAATGCCAAAAAGTTTTCAGAAATTGTAAAAAATGACATAAGCTTTCCACTCCTCTCACCTTACCCCTATTCTTCATTTTGGCGATTTGGGACAGCAGCTCGCCAGTCGGCTATCCAGCCACCGCCAGCCATCGCAATGGTACCAGGTGGAGCGTCCAGCCACCCTGCATCCAATGGTGGCCGGCGGCGACGGTAGAAATGCCGACAGACGGTGGAAAAGAGAGAAAGACGTGCGTGAATAGGTATCTAGTTCTCGTCTTGTCACTTTGTTTCACATCCCGAGCCACCCGTCAAATCGAAGCTCTCGGATAGTACTACAAGATGGCGGTGATGATTTTTCCAATCCGTGCTCGGTTGCATGCAAAATGAGGAGAAAAAGTGGCGATGAACAGTAACATCGAATTAACAATAGCTCCGATCAAAATCTCGTCAATTCTAGCACGTTCGTGGGATCGTTTGGAGTCCGTATATGTCCTCGAAATCTCGGTAAGACCTCCCGGTATAAATTCACAAATTTCAAGTTTATAGTTAAATGTTCGGATGTATCCAGTAATTTCGTAGAGTAGAGTATTGATATAAATTGAATTGTTTGAGTATTAGTATATTGGATATGAGTAACTGGTAGAATCCGAGTTAAAATGAAACGAGTTTGATCGATCCGATAGAATACGTAAGTTTTCGGCAAAAATGAATTTTTGCATATAAATATGTGGTTTGGTTTTGATGATAATTATCAGTTATTTATGATATTACGAATATGTTTGGATAAATCTGAGATTTTGTCATAGTTAAGTCGAAGATACCGTAAATCACGAATCTGACGGTATTTTTGCCATTTGTTTTGACAGATGTGATTAGGACCTGGAGTGCTCACGAAGCCAGGTAAGTAACCCTTGCGATGAGAACTTAAATTAGTGATTTTGTGTTTGAATATATATATATATATATGGGTGTGTGT
>SKCR01051232.1:0-37986 GCA_019454045.1 Zanthoxylum bungeanum | reverse complement strand
AGAATTCTCTCTCATGGTCCATTAATTCGTAATTTTTGTGGAACCTTTTAGGATGTTTGTTGACGGCTGATTTTGGTTTCAGGGCAATATGAGAATATTACTCCGAGACAATCCTCCCTCAATAGTGAATTTGTTTGGTTATGGGGGACCAAAAGCAAACTTAGCAAAAGACATATAAATACGCCAATCGACAAAGAGATTTAACGTGGTTCGGCGGATCTGATTGGTCCGACCTACGTCCACGGGCACAAAAAGGATGATTACTTTTATTACTCAAACACGCTTCTCAACTCTACTTCTTGTTTTTTACAAGTCTGATGGTAATGATTATGATCCTCATTTGGTTCTCTTCTTATTCTCCTTTCTTTCTCCCTTCTTATGCACACTCTACCCTTCTATTTATAATAGTGTAGAAATCAGATTCCTTCTCCTATAAGAATTTCCTAGTTGAAACAATTTCCTTTTCCTATAAGGTTCCTAATCAAAACTACATTTACTTCTCAACCCTATTAGAATATGATAACTTATCTCCTTACCCCATAAGAATAGGATAACTTATCCCTTTATCCCATAAGAATAGGATAACTTATCTCTGGAGCATATCTCGCTATTTGGTCGGTCTTCATGAGGTCGGTTACGATGACCTTTGAGCTGAGAATGTTGCTACCGATCTTATAATGCTCGGTCATCCGAACTAAAGTGGTCGGTCATATATCATCAGGTGCTCGGTTTCTTACTGTTGGCTTTATAACACTCATGTGGTCGGGTCGGCATTTAATGATTTCGATCAAGAAGGGGAATTACCCTTTTACCCATGTCGTGCTGCTTAAATAACATAGTGCCTGAAAACACCATCAACATCTGTCCCCTAGTTCTCAGTTCCGACGAGTATGCGAGTTGGTGCCGGGGCGGAACTATATAAAGATGGGGTGTGCTGATCGCCTTGCTGGTGGTCGCTCCAGAAATCACAGAGAAATTGCCTTCGCCATCAATTAAGTCTTCTGTTTCTATCTTCATATCCTCGGTTATTTGGAGATGCTGACCCTATTCAGAATGATTCTCCACCTCAAAGCAAATTGCTACTTGGGTCGTTCCATAAGGAGATGAAGTTCCTCTTGTTGTCCAAACTAAAAATGACTCCTCCTCTGTAATATTTGTACCAGAGATTTAGAGGTCTTGACCCCTGATGATCCAATCTTGATTGTGAGGAGAAAATTTTGCCTCTGAGCTAACGATGATGTGCTCGGTGGCATGTGATCCTGTCTCGAGCTGTGAGAGATGCTTGACCTTGGGGAATGTTACGTCCTCAGTCCGAAGGACTGACTCGGTGGGACGCAACCAGACCCCGAATGAGAGAGGCACTTGGACCTGGGGGAATGTTACGCCCAGTCCGAAGGGCTGACTCGGTGGGGACGTACCCCGACCCCGAGCTGAGAAAGGCACTTGGACCTAGGGGAATGTTACGTCCCCAGTCCAAAGAGAGGGTAGACTCGGTGGGACGTAACCCGACCCCGAATGAGAGAGACACTTGGACCTGGGGGTGTTACGTCCCCAGTCCGAAGGGCTGACTCGGTGGGACGTACCCCGACCCCGAGCTGAGAAAGACACTTGGACCTGGGGGAATGTTACGTCCCCAGTCTGAAGGGCTGACTCGGTGGGACGTATCCTGACCCCGAGCTGAGAAAGGCACTTGGACCTGGGGGAATGTTACGTCCCCAGTCCAAAGAGGTAGACTCGGTGAGACGTAACCCGACCCCGAGTGAAGAGAGGCACTTGGACCTGGGGAATGTTACGTCCCCAGTCCGAAGGGCTGACTCGGTGGGACGTACCCTGACCCCGAGCAGAGAAAGGCACTTGGACCTGGGGGAATGTTACGTCCCCAGTCCAATGAGGTAGACTCGGTGGGACGTAACCCGACCCCGAATGAAGAGAGACACTTAGACCTGGGGGAATGTTACGTCCCCAGTCCGAAGGGCTGACTCGGTGGGACGTACCCCGACCACGAGCTGAGAAAGACACTTGGACCTGGGGGAATGTTACGTCCTAGTCCGAAGGGCTAACTCGGTGTGACGTACCCCGACCCCGTGACTGCGAGAAAAGCACTTGGACCTGGGGGAATGTTACGTCCCCAGTCCAAGAGGTAGACTCGGTGGGACGTAACCCGACCCCGAGTGAAGAGAGGCACTTGGACTGGGGGAATGTTATGTCCCCAGTTCGAAGGGCTGACTCGGTGGGACATACCCCGACCCCGAGCTGAGAAAGGCACTTGGACCTGGGGGAATGTTACGTCCCCAGTCCGAAGGGCTGACCCGGTGGGACGTACCTCGACCCCGAGCTGAGAAAGGCAAAGTGGCATCGGCGGAACGAAATCCAGCCCCGAGCCAATTAGTCAAATGGCCTCGGCGGAACGAATCCAACCCCGAGCCAATTAATCAGGTGGCCTCGGCGGAACGAATCCAGCCCCGAACCGATTAATCAGGTGGGACTTATTCAGAAGGGAAGTGAATCAACCTTTTGAAACCCTACCAAATCTGGCACGGGCGTCCCCTTGCCAGACCGGCGAAAAACAAAAAAAAAACTTTGGAAAATAAAATCAAAAGGTGGGGGTGACTTAGCACTTTTCCCAAAGCAAAATTTTCACAAGTGTAAACAACAGCACGGATGCCTCGAAACAGTGTCCTGCCCGAGCCTCCAAAACACAATTCCGAACCTTTCAATTCAGTGTCCCGGCGAACCAGGATTTGGATCAGTAGAGCGTTTAAATGGAAGGACACATCCTATACACGTCGGTCACTGTGAGCCTGTGTATTGTACGAGGGCTCCTCCTTACCACGCTGGAGCAGGCACACGCTACAGGGGCACAATGCATCCCCGTTTTGCACCTCTCTTAGATCCAAATGATGAATGGATCAAAGAGTGTCCGGGATACTAAGGGCACATTCCTCCTTAGGTCCGGCATCACTGGAGCTAGCAATCGTCACGGGGGCCTCATCACTCCCCGTGCTATGCTTTCCCACGGATCCATTACATCGGGTAGGTGAGGATCAAAGAGTGTTCGACACATTAAGGGCATATTCCTCCTTTATGTTCGGTAACACTGGAGCAAGCAATCGCCACGGGGGTATCATCCATCCCCGTGCTATACTTCTCACGGATCATATACATCGAATATGTCCCTGAGCCGTAAAACATATATCAACAAAATGGACTCGGTGGTACAAGGGCAGACCCGAGCCGTAAAACATATATCAACAAAATGGACTCGGTGGTACAAGAGCAGACCCGAGCCGTAAAACAAACATCAAAACCATTGTGTGAGCCATAACAAAAAAGCATAATCAAATGTCAACCTAAGACAGAAAAGTCTTACTCACCTTTTTGGGATCCGTTGTCTTCTTGCAACTCTACAAGGGTCACTACAAGCAAGGCTCTTCTTAATACATCCTCTCTGCATCTCCGCATTCCACGCATCCGACCGGATGACTTCCGCTATCAACTTGGTCGACCTCAAAAACCGAATGGTCTATGTACATACTGAGATAGCCTTCTTTCACAAGTCTTCCACCTGCTCCCGCAGGTCTCTGCACCCATTCGTGGCATGTCCCCTTACGTTATGGTAGATACAGTATGCCCTACTATTTCCCTCTTCAATCGGAAACTTTTCAAATTAGGCTCGGCCAACAGACCTTTATCCTGGATTTCCCGAACTATCTGGGCCATAGGTTTGTTCAGGGGGGTGTATATGTTCTCCCTGCGACACGGTTGACTTGGACAATGACTTTATCTTTTGAACATGAATACTCGGAGGTGTCGGTCTGAGTTTCTTCTACTCCGGGATGGTCTTCTCAAATTTCTAATCGAATCCTAGGCTGACCTGAGTATCTTAGCCTTTCAGGTGTCTACTCCCCGGGCAATCTTTTTCTCCTCCTCTATTAAGATAAACTTCCTGGCCAACTCCAGGGCAGTGGCATAATCCGATACGGCTTGAATCCTCAGGTGAGTCCATAACTTCCCGACCTTCAACCTTCCTTGAGACTTTCTAGCGCTTCCGATGATCGTACGCTCCGACCTCGAGCACCAAATGGTGGTATCTTTCAATAAAATCCTCAGGGGCTCATCATTCCCCTGCTTCATCAGTCTCAATTCTCCCACCATTTTCTTGGGGAGCAGGCCCCTTTGAAGTGTCGAACAAATGACATTCTGAGTTGAGCGAAGCTACTGATGCTTCCCGGGGCAAGACTTCTGAACCACAGAATGGCAGACCCGCCCAAGTTAGGGGGAATACTTTGCAAATGGCATCTCCTACTACCCATTGGACCTCCATCAATAGGACGAAACTTTCACTATGGGACTTTGGATCTGAATGGCCTTTGTAGGGTGTCATGGATGGCATGTTGAAATATCTTGGGAATTTTGCCGACCTTATTTCTTCTGTGAAGGAGATTCAACCTCACCGTCCCGAGCATCTGCTGTATCAATCTTGGGGTTTACTCCCCACTTGGCCATTTCTTTTCTTAACCAAGATTTTATACTGTCATCTGTGTCATTACGCCACCTCCGCGACCTCCTTCGCGTCTGTCACCACGGGTGCGGCGTTCCTCATCTCTTGAGACTTCCCATCCAGTTTCACCATGCTTCATATTTCCCCTTCTGGTGTCGTAGGGGCTATCATAGGAAGAATATGGTGATTGTCTCCCATCTTCTTCTTCCCACGTATCCTCCATTTATAAATCTTTTTCTACCACTACGGGCCTCATCCCGTAGGGACCCTTCCTCATCGGTTCATCGTCATCACTCACATCGGCGACCCTTTTTCCATCTGCTATCTCTTCTCTTCTTTGATTAGCTCTGGTTTCAGGCTTCTCGCGGTTCCCCCCTTCCATTTTCTCCAGTCGGTTCATCATGGTTTTTAGGAGGGTCTGACTATCCTCCCTAACCTTCCTTATGCTTTCTTCTATCTTCTTCATCCAATATGTAGCCGGATTCCTCGACGATTGGTGATTTTCACCTTCTACCATCGTTTACTACGCGAGCCGCTTTTTGTTGATTCCCCACAGACGGCGCCAACTGTTGACGGCTGATTTTGGTCTCAGGGCAATATGAGAATATTACTCCCGAGACAATCCTCCCTCAATAGTGAATTTATTTGGTTAGGGGACCAAAAGCAACTTAGCAAAAGACATACAATACGCCAATCGACAAAGAGATTTAACGTGGTTCGGCGGATCTTGGTCCGACCTACGTCCACGGGCACAAAAAGGATGATACTTTTTATTACTCAAACACGCTTCTCAACTATACTTCTTGTTTTTTACAAGTCTGATGGTAATGATTATGATCCTCATATTGGTTCTCTTCTTATTCTCCTTTCTTTCTCCCTTCTTATGCACACTCTACCCTTATATTTATAATAGTGTAGAAATCAGATTCCTTCTCCTATAAGAATTTCCTAGTTGAAACAATTTCCTTTTCCTATAAGGATTCCTAATCAAAACTACATTTACTTCTCATACCCTATTAGCATAGGATAACTTATCTCCTTACCCCATAAGAATAGGATAACTTATCCCCTTATCCCATAAGAATAGGATAACTTATCTCTGGAGCATATCTCGCTATTTGGTCGGTCTTCATGAGGTCGGTTACGATGATCCTTTGAGCTGAGAATGTTGCTACCGATCTTATAATGCTCGGTCATCCGAACTAAAGTGGTCGGTCACATATCATCAGGTGCTCGGTTTCTTACTGTTGGCTTTATAACACTCATGTGGTCGGGTCGGCATTTAATGATTTCGATCAAGAAGGGAATTACCCTTTTACCTCTGTCGTGCTGCTTAAATAACATAGTGCCTGAAAACACCATCAACAATGTTAATTTGTAGTATTTTGTAATTTAGGAACTTTAAAAGTTTGATAACATCGCTTTTTTGTAGTAATTGTTCAATTGTGATGCACTTTAAATCTAAAAATGTTTGATATCATATTAGGTCACGTAAGTTATGCTATCTATCAGAACTTTACGCAATCCAACACAAATATCAAACATTTTTTTAGAAGAATGAAGCAACTGATATGGGGCTTTAAAGACGGCGATGGACTTCGTTTAATTATACTCCAACCAGCTCAACCAAGTGTTGGATAGTTATGACCCATAGCGTCACTATTTGTACAGATCATGGTGTTGTTGTACAAATTAACTATGTGACAAAGGAAATTGTTCTTCTATCATTTGTGATTAGATCACCAAGATGTATAAATGATAGAAGGTCCATATGATTAATTCCTGGATTGAGATGATATGAGACAGTATCAATCCACGAAGGTTTAATCATTAAATATTCCTAGTCGTAGTATTATCGAGATTGGACATCGATAATGCGAATAGACTAGTATTACACTTGTGCGCGTTGTGAGGGCATAACGGCATAGTTCTCATATATTTGGGTATATGATACTCATGCAGGTGTAGTAGGAGGTTGTGTTTTACCAATGGTACGGAAAACAGCTTCGCTCTGGATAGACCCCTCAGAATTCCATTGGTAGTATGACTTTGTGTCTATGGAAGTCCGAATCAGGGTAGGTGTATTTGGTCTTAACCTGAGACTTGCACCGCTAATACTTGCGACAATCAATGTACTTTGGTTTAGGTCGTTCAGGGCTTTAACTGGTTCTGTGTACGCCTCTTCTGGGTATATTGAGAATCGTAGTGTATTGGGTGTGATGTCGAGATGGAAGATCACTCCAGTCATAGTGGAGATGATGATCACGCATGATACGAAATTGGTTCTCTTATGTACTGCAGTCATCGGGATAATATGACTAGGTCATGATTATCCGATGATAGAGACTAGTTGCCAGAGATCCGATATGTGCTTCGTACGGGGCAGACACAATTCCAGCCCCAGGCCTTGCACGTGACATCCGATACTGGATCGAAATACGCAATACCACGTATATTACGCCTGATATATATCACATATTCCTGTAAGGATATTTCGGGAGAATTGGGTAGGCATGGCGTTTTGCTAGAAGCCAACCTTGTCTTGTAAATCGGTAAAAACATAGTACTGGGTACTTACGTGTTCGGATAGTCCGACGACCGGATTTACTGCCAACATATCCGGGGATCTCATGGGTCGCTTCCCGAAGATTCACCGATGACGTATGACTCGCACTTTATTAATCTGGGATTAATTAGTTGAGAGAGAAAATTAATCTGGGATTAATTACGGATATATTTATCTGGGATAAAATATAATTAAAGAGAGAAAACGATTAATTTGGAATTAATCGATAAAATAATATATTCGATATATTATACGAAATTGGATTTCGGCGCGGAATTGAAATTAGATTTTAATTCGGCGAACGAGTTAATTTAGAATTAATTCGTTAGCGACGTGAATAGTAATTTTGCTAGGCATAATTATTTAATTACGTCGCAATGGAAAATTCGTTAATTTGGAATTAGCGAACCCGAGCCCGGGAGTGTTTGCGAGCGCACTCGCTTTGCGAACTTAAGTGCAACCCACAAGTCACATCAAGCGTCAAATCGCTAGTCACATCAACCGTCAAATCACTTGTCACTTTGAGTGATATGATGTGAAGTCACTTGTGATGTGAATAGTTGATGTGGGTTGTTGAAGGCATTTAATGCATTTTTTGCCACAAAAATTTGTTGACTTTTTGAAACCCATTTTACAAATTTTTGGTATATGTTATTATTGATTTTGGAAATCAATTTTTAACCTAACACATTTTCTCTCTCTCTCTTGCAATGGCTCACGATTTTGGAGCCTTTTTTTCTCCTCTCCCTCTCTCGGTTTTGAACCAATTTTTCTTCTCCATTGTTTGGCAAGGCCGAAAATAACAAGGATGAAGATGGTGATTTTGTGGCAAAATCATCAAGAGCTAGCACTCAAAAGAGTATATACCAAGGTGATAGGGAACTAATTTCAAGAGCATGAAATCATCATTGAAAGCTTGGAGCTTTGAGCATCAATGGAGGACATCCATGGAGGTTGGCCGATTTTTGAGTACACAAAACTGCCCTATTGCCGAGAGCCCAAATGAGCCAAGAAAAGTTTTGTTTTTCGTCGCATCCAATCCGATCAATGTAAGTATGTTTCCGCCATATTCATTGTTGTATTCACATGAATTTCTTGCTTGATTGATCTTGGGATGCTTAGAAAATTCCAACAATGGTATCTATGAGCTAATTGAGCATGAAAATATATTCGGGTTAAAATTGGGTAAATCATTTGAGCATGATTTGATGAAATTGTTTGATTGAGTATGCTTAAATGATGTTTAATGAAGTTGTGCATGATAAATTTCATGAAATTTGATTGGATCAATTTTTCCCAATTTTTTAGGCTTGGCAAAAATGAACATACCCTAATGTCTTGGTATTTTTTGTGTTTTTGATCATTGGATGAGTTGAAAACATTGGGTAATGTTGATTGTGGATTCAATTGGATTGAAACCGAATTGGACATTAAAATCCCCAAAATGCCGAGAGCTTACTAGCATGAAATGGGTTTGATTTTTGATTAAAATGTGTTGGACATGTTTTGATATTAATGAGCATAATTAATTAGGCTAATTGATGTTTTGGAAATGTTAATTTGGGTGATTAATTATGGCATTCACTTTGAGTAATTAAATTGTGAAATTGGAATTTTGGAATTTAATTATGTTGGACCAAAGTTGTAATTGGGCTTTAATGGGCTTGGTTGTACCAAGATGGGTTTAGGCTAAATTAGTTGGATCCAATTGGGCCCAAAACCATTTCCATAAAGTCCAATTATAACTAATGGACCTTAATATTTTAATTGGGCCTAATGGACCTAAATTAGTTTCTAGGCACAAAATGGTGATTCCTTTAAATGGCTTTAATCTTTGGGTTTGACCCAAGTTGACCAAAAGTCCATGCCTTATGAAATTAATTGAAAGCCCATTGGACTTTAATTAAATTAACATTGGATGTTAATCGGGCTTTGAGACCCGTAACGGTTAGATTTAGAATCTAAGTCACTAGGTTCGTTAATAAAGTGTATTATTTAATTTGGAATTAAATAGCGAATTAGTATTAAATACAAATTGAATTGGATTTAATTTTGTAGTTTAATATAATTCAAGAATTCGTACTTTGGAGTACTTATTCGCAAAACGAGTTTGACTCGCGCAAAATCAAATCGTTGTTTGAACATTAGATGGTCATTAATTATCAGATTAATTAATTGGATTAGATGGATTGATAACATGCTTGTGTGAATACATGGTTGCGATGCATGAATAATGTATATCGAATGGATATTAGATGGGTGGGGCAATTTTGGACATTGTTGTAATAATTTAGAATTTATTAATTGGACCTGTGTGTCCAACCTATTACCTACCCTCCATACTCTGGTATTTCTCTTCTCACCTATTCCCCTCAATGTAAATGAGGTTTCTTTAGAAGTGTTATGTAACGGGTAGAAGCAATACTTGTGCTAGCGGGAGAGAGGAAATGGAGAGATTTGTTCTAGGAACAATGTGTTAAGTATACATCCGCATATCATTATTATATTTATTTACGCGCCTTATTATGTGTTTAGAATGCATGTTTAAGGGTGTATGATGATGAGACCTTAACAAAGATAATAAATTGGTTGCCAATTTGCACGCGAAAAACCCTCACAAAATATTAAGCGTTTTTCCTTCCATTGAATGATTCTTACTCAAGATCCAAGACTGGCATTGGTTTGTTGGCCAAAGTCAAAACCTTTGTCCGTCAATGATGTGTTTGAATCATGAAGGCTTTGTTCCATATCAGTGTCTTGTCCAAGTGGTGATTTGTGGGCCAAAGTCAAGATCACTTCTTGTCCATCGACATTGATTACGAAGCTTTCCATGGTCAATGGGTTCCGCTTAACTGGGATCACTAAGTTTGTTGTGCCAAAGCCAATGCTTAGTTGATTCAGAGGAAAAAGGCTAGGCAAAATATTGGATATATTGGCATATATAAGATATATGTTTCGGACTTAGATGTCCACCTACTGGATCTAGGAATTGGATGGGATCTAATTGATCTTAGAGATCTACCTAGTTAATTATCATACAATTTGTTGGCCAAAGTCAAGATTGTGTGTTATTTAACGGGATCCTTGAATACTCAACAGAGGGTTAGAGGCTCGCCGAAAAATAGTGGGAGGCAAGTATTAAATTTGCAATATTCGTTTAATAACTTGCCATACGCGCTCATTACAAATATTTCGTCAAATAAATTATTTATTAGTTGGACTAATATTTAATTGTTGTTTTAATTTAACAGTTGGATTGTATTCAAACTATTTCATTTATAGTTGATTATATAATTGGATTATAGTAATCAATATATTTGAATTAACAAATCAAATTATAGTTGATTAAATAGTTAGACTATAATAATCATTATAATAAATTGTACCTAAAATCATTAATTCGATAGTTGGACTATTGGAATCAAGATAATTGAAAGATTAGTGTTTAAAACATAATCCTGGGTGAAAATATTTTTTAAACGACTTTAATTTTCAAATTGGGAATAATGTTTCAGGATGGTCCTGGAAACTAATAAGTTACTTTATTTGATAAAATAACATATTAGACCTAAACCCGGAGTTTAGCAAATAGTAGAGCATGTTATTTGGAATATTCATGTGATGATAACTTTAGTGCTTAATCCGTTATGCTTGCCAAATAGACTCCTTAATTTCTTAATCAGAACTAAGGATTAGATCCTTAAAGTATGATAATGAAATTGAAGGATCTTCATAGATCTATTCTTAGATCTTAGAAGTACTAAATTACAATAGTAACTATTTGAAGTTAATGGCTATACTCAAGGAGTCAAAGCCAAAGTTTACAATAAGGCAAGAAGCGCAAGGCGCATCTCACTTCGACGTTCCGGAAGGCCAAGGCTTGGCCAAAGGCTTTTGGAGTGTGGAAAAGGGGCAAAGGCAAAATCATTATAATCTTCTGGAAGATAAAGGACATATCCCAAGATGTCTGCCTAAATTGTGGCAAACGGGGATCACTGTAGCGTGACTTCCGTATGGACAAGGCAGACGTGAAGGAATTAAAGACGGGGCAAGGCTCTGACTTCAAATATGTTTGTCATAAATATGTTCACTACTAATATTAAAATTGGATTTTAGATACTTAGTGTGATACATAAATATGTACTGATGTGCAGAATCTACTATGAGCAGGATACTGACTTCAGTTGAGATTAATCTGCGAATCGGAAACGCGACGAAAGTCGCTGTTTAACCGTAGAAACCTAAGTTTAGGAACTAACCTTCGGGTATGTACTTGAATTAGGGAACTGTTAAAATGTAACTAGTTTGACTAGATACATTATCTCTATATCATGGTTTAATCCGTTGCGGATATACCTTTATATTCTAGAACACTAAAGTGTTTCATTATATAAAGTTGATATTGAGATAAACACATTAGATGTGAATAACAGTATTTATATTTTGAATATAAATAAATCTCAAACGTATAACATGACAAACAAATAGCTCAAACTGATTTGATCAGAAGAGACTTAATTGTGGCATTGTTGTCTGGGACACATTAAACAGACTCGTATATCCACACTTTCGAAGAGTGGGTACTAGGACAAATTTGATTCCATTCAAATAATGTCTACGAATCTGGTTTATTAGGCAAATTGCCTATAACACCTTTACTTGGTAAAAGTGCAAATGCCATCGATCTGTTAGCCCTCGTTCATAGTGACGTAAGTGGGCCCATGTCTAGCTAGGCTAGATGTGAATATGAATATTTCGTGACCTTTACGGATGTGGTATCGCGTTATGGTTATGTGTTTCTTTTGAAACACAAATCGGAAAATTTTACAGTTTCGACACGAAATAGATAAACAGATCGGCTAAAGTATTAAACCGTCACAGTTAGACCATGATGAAAATACTTAAGCAATAAGTTTCTCAAATACTTGAAAGAGTATAATATTCTTTCAATGATGACTACTCCCGGAACACGTTAATTTGACGGTGTGACTGAAAGGAGAAACCGAATTTTGTTAGACATGATAAGGTTAATCATGAGTCGCTCTGAGCTACCATTTCCTTCAACGGATAAGCATAAACAGTGCAGAACTTATTTAGAATAAGGTTCCATAAAAATCTATTAGACAGACTTCATATTAGATATGAACAGGAAAGAAACCGGGTTTTCTCATTCCTGAAGATTTGGGAATGCTAGGCATGTGTTTACCAAACTAGAACCCAAATCGGATAAGTGCCTAAATTGTAGGTTATCCTAGGGATACCAAAGTATAGTTCCTATACATCTCATAAGAGAACAATTTAATCGTTGCTCACCATGCGGTTTTCCTAAGAGGAATACCTATATGCAGTGGTAAGTGGGAGGAAAGTAAAACTCGATGAAAATCGGAGTAATACTGTTCCAGGCACTGATTCCTTAATGGAACACAGATAGTTCATCAAGGATGAAACTATACCAATAATCTTCGAATACACAAGAACCACGTAAGTCGGAGAGAGTCAGAAAAAAATCTGGGGTATGAGTTTCTGATCTCACCTCATAAAGATGTCAATCTTATTGAGGTATACGAACTGACTACGTATGAGGAAGTGATACAAGGTATCGACTCCCTATTATGGCAAAGTGTCATGATTTCCGAAATGGATTCCATGTATACCAACCAAGTTTGGATACTAGTTGATGTACCGCAAGACATTGTGCCTATTGGTACCATATAAGTCTTCAAGGAAGACACACATGGAAGGCAATTATACCAACGTACAAAGCTAGGCTTGTAGCGAAAAGGTATCGTTATCAACATTGTGTCGATTACGACAAAACCTTTTACATGTTGCCATGATAAATCCATTGGATAATGCTTGCTAATGCTGCATGTTTCATTTATGAAATATGACAGCTAAATGCCAAAACCGCTTTCCTTAACGGAAACCTTTCGGAGGATGTTTATAACATCTTGTCGGTTTTGTCGTACCAAAACTAGCAAACAAGGTTTGCAGGTTATACGATCCATGTATGGATTGAAGCAAGCATATGGTTCTTGGAACTATCGTTTTGATATAATCATAATGGTATATGATTTGATTCAAAACGAAAATGATTCTTGTGTATATAAGGAGGTTAGTGGGAGCGCACTGACAATGAATGTCCTAAGTAATGATAATATGTCATTTCTTGGAAATGATATTCCCATAAAACAATCGGTGAAAGCATGGCTTTCGTGAAATTCTCCGTAGAATTCTTGGGAGAAACAACCTTTATTCTAGGAATAAAGATCTACTATGATAGATTTAGAGTTGTTAGCACTCTCCGAGAACTCGTACATTGAAATAAATGTATGCGACCTGGTGTCTCATACGCTTTGAGCATATGGAGTCACAATCGGGCCAATCCAAGTGATAGTCATTGGATTGATGTTAAGAAAATCCTTTAGTATCTTAGAGTAACTAAGGATGTTGTCTTATACTATGAAGATTGAGAACTTGAAGTGACTGGGTTCACTGCTCCAAGTTTCCTAATCGATAAAGACGACTATAAGTCGTAACAAAGGTACTATAAGTTTGAATAACGGAACAGTGAGCTGGAAATCTTCCAAGCAAGATACTGTTACCGGATAAACAACAAAAGTGGATTATTGCTGCAGCTGAGGCAGCAATAGAAGCCTTCTGGATTGTATAAATCTAATTAGATTAGATATAGTTCTGTTAGCAGCTGAGCTAGGCTATAGCACAGACTAAAGAATTAATGGTCTCATCAACGATCCAGACATATACTTCGACTATTCATCTAATTCGTTCGGATCATACATCGTGGCGATGTGATGATCGTATAAATCGCATCAGATGATAATCATGCAAATTTGCTGACGAAAGTCTTTTCTCAGTAATTTGAGCGAACCGTACATAGTTCGGGTGTAGGACACTCGAGTGACTGGCTATAGGCCAAATGGGAGATTGTTGGACAATTATGACCCATAGCGTCACTATTTGTACAGATCGTGGTGTTGTTGTACAAACTAACTATGTGACAAAGGAAATTGCTCTTCTATCATTTGTGATTAGATCACCAAGATGTATAAATGATAGAAGGTCCATATGATTAGTTCCTGGATTGAGATTATATGAGACAGTATCAATCCACGAAGGTTTAATCATTAAATATCCCTAGTCGTAGTATTATCGAGATTGGACATCGATAATGCGGAATAGACTAGTATTACACTTGTGCGCGTTGTGAGGGCATAACGACATAGTTCTCATATATTTGGGTATAGGATACTCATACAAGTGTAGTAGGAGGTTGTGTTTTACCGATGGTACGGAAAACAGCTTCGCTCTGGATAGACCCCTCAAAATTCCATTGGTAGTATGACTTTGTGTCTATGGAAGTCCGAATCAGGGTATGTGTATTTGGTCCTAACCTGAGACTTGCACCGCTAATACTTGCGACAATCAATGTACTTTGGTTTAGGTCGTCCAGGGCTTTAACCGGTTGTGTGTACGCCTCTTCTGGGTATATTGAGAATCGTAGTGTATTGGGTATGATGTCGATATGGAAGTATCACTCCAGTAATACTTGCGACAATCAATGTACTTTGGTTTAGGTCGTCCAGGGCATTAACCGGTTGTGTGTACGCCTCTTCTGGGTATATTGAGAATCGTAGTGTATTGGGTATGATGTCGATATGGAAGTATCACTCCAGTCATAGTGGAGATGTTGATCACGCAGGATACGGAACTGGTTCTCTTATGTACTGCAGTCATCGGGATAATATGACTAGGTCATGATTATCCGATTATAGAGACTAGTTGCCAGAGATCCGATATGTGCTTCGTACGGGGCAGACACAATTCCAGCCCCAGGCCTTGCACGTGGCATTCGATACTGAATCGAAATACGCAATACCACGTATACTACGCCTGATATAGATCACATATTCCTGTAAGGATATTTCTGGAGAATTGGGTAGGCATGGCGCTTTGCTAGAAGCCAACATTGTCTTGTAAATCGGTAAAAGCGTAGTACTAGGTACTTACGTGTTCGGATAGTCCGACGACCGGATTTACTGCCAACATATCTGGGGATCTCATGGGTCGCTTCCCGAAGATTCACCGATGACGTATGACTCGCACTTTATTAATCTGGGATTAATTAGTTGAGAGAAAATTAATCTGGGATTAATTACGGATATATTTTATCTGAGATAAAATATTAATTAAAGAGAGAAAACGATTAATTTGGAATTAATCGATAAAATAATATATTCGATATATTATACGAAATTGGATTTCGACGCGGAATTGAAATTAGATTTTAATTCGGGCGAACGAGTTAATTTAGAATTAATTCGTTAGCGACGTGAATAGTAATTTTGCTAGGCATAATTATTTAATTACGTCGCAATGGAAATTCGTTAATTTGGAATTAGCGAACCCGAGCCCGGGAGTGTTTGCGGGCGCACTCGTATTGCGAACTTAAATGCGGCCCACAAGTCACATCAAGTGTCAAATCGCTAGTCACATCAAGCGTCAAATCACTTGTCACTTTGAGTGATGTGATGTGAAGTCACTTGTGATGTGAATAGTTGATGTGGGTTGTTGAATGCATTTAATGCATTTTTTGCCACCAAAATTTGTTGACTTTTTGAAAGCCATTTTACAAATTTTTGGTATATGTTATTATTGATTTTGGAAATCAATTTTTAACCTAACACATTTTCTCTCTTTCTTGCAATGGCTCACGGTTTTGAAGCCCTTTTTCCTCCTCTCCCTCTCTCGGTTTTGAACCACTTTTCTTCTCCATTGTTTGGCAAGGCCGAAAATAACAAGGATGAAGATGGTGATTTTGTGGCAAAATCATCAAGAGCTAGCACTCAAAAGAGTATATACCAAGGTGATAGGGAACTAATTTCATGAGCATGGAATCATCATTGAAAGCTTGGAGCTTGGAGCATCAATGGAGGACATCCATGGAGGTTGGCCGATTTTTGAGGACACAAAACTGCCCTATTGCCGAGAGCCAAGAAAAGTTTTGTTCTTCGTCGCATCCAATCCGATCAATGTAAGTATGTTTCCGCCATATTTCATTGTTGTATTCACATGAATTTCTTGCTTGATTGATCTTGGGATGCTTAGAAAATTCCAACACCATGTTCAAACTAGGGGTAGCAAAACGAATTGACGAATCGAATTTGTATCGAATCATTAACGAATCGAATCAAAATGTGATGGATTTGTATTCAATTCATTTACTAAACGGATCTTGATATCATGATTCCTATTCGATTCGCTTACTAAATGAATCAAATACGAATATTCGTTTAGACATTACATAATTTAATGACATAAATTAACATAATTTATTTACATTAATTCTTCATAAATGTATACATATGAAATACAAAATTAATAAATTTACTAAAAATAACTCACCAAATATAATAAAAAAAAAATATTTTTTCTATGATAATTGGCAATGATTTATCAAATCTTAGTTGAAAAATAACAATAACTAACAAAGAAAAATAATAAAACGAATCATAAACGAATAAACGAATCAATGAGCTTAAATTTGTATTCGATTCGTTTAATAAACGAATCGAATCGAATTAACTCATTCATTAAACGAGTGCATTTTTTCAAATCCATATTCGCTTTGAAGCGAATCAAATCGAACGAATAAACGAATCCTAACCCAAATTGTCACATCTAATTCATACAACTTAGAAGTGGCTCAGATGGCTTAAAACCCTAATCATTATTTTATTAATATGTTGGCATCATCTAAACCTTTAGATGAAATTCATCAAACCTTAATCATTGGTATAATGGTAGTATGGAAACCTTTGTATGAGGGAAACTAAACTCTGCAGAAAAGCAAAGCAACGCCCAAAACTTGCCTAAAAAGGTAAGATGTTACTTAACGTTGAAGTTCTGGCTGCAGAGTTAAAGAAAAGATGTTTAGATGGAAACATCATGATCTTTTTAAGCTTTACTAAGAGCTTTCTGTACCAATACGGAGTAGAGCAATACTAAGAAATACTAGTATTAATATTGTATGGCTCTAATTCGTAAATGTTATACATACAGTTTGTAAAGAGATTATTTTAGGGGGAAAAAAGAAAGAAAGAGATTGTAAAACTTTCACAAACCAAACTGATTGATGAGGTACAAAATGGAACGAAGTACCGGTCTGGTCTTGCCAGCAAAAGCATCAATTGTTTTTCTGGGCTTCTTCAACACTGTTTCTCATAAGTGATATAACATTGGCTGGCTCAGGAGCCTCGAACACTGAGCTTCCAGCAACAATGCAGTTCGCACCTGCTGAGGCTGCTGCTGCAATGGTTGAAGGCCCTAAACCACCATCGACCTGAAAATCAAAAAGGAAAAAGATATTCATACATGTTCCACTTGGAGGTATTCACGAAAAGAATATGATTGTTCTCAATCTCAGAAACTTGAAATCGAACTAGAATGTTCAGGTTTTTGGGTGTGTGTGGGAGAAAGTGAGACCACTTCGAAATGTGCAGGAGCAACCTTAATTTCTTGTAATTCTCTTGCTAGCATGATTACTACTAGCAATGACTTAGAAAGGATCAAGAGTTTTATGCATATGAACGTAATTAATTAGCAGAAACATAGCCATTTACATCAAATTCAATGAACTGCTCTATCACAATCAAATAAGAGATGGACTCACCTCTATATCAAGAAATGGATACCTCTTTCTCAATGTACGTACCTGAATAATCCACCGGGAGAAAGAAACATTATAAAAGGTTACAGCAAAAAAGAAGATAAAATAATAATCATAACACCAATAATGAGCGTAATGATAAAGAGAGAGAAGGAAAGATGAAAAGTATCGGTACCTTATCCATCATTTCAAGCATGAACTTTTGACCACCAAATCCAGGTTCTACAGTCATTACAAGAACCATTTCCACAGGATTTTCACCTTCAACCTATAAATATAACATCAACAATAACTCTCTTATTGTATGGATTCTCAAAAAAACAATTTCACCTGTTGACGCAATGGTAAGCCATAACAAATAAAATGCGGGTGGCAACTAGTTTAGTTGGTTATATCTCCTGGCTTGGGTTGAAAAAAAAACATAACAAATAAAACTTAATGGACTTTCATATTGCTAATTCAGATCATGGTTTCTGTTCATTCTGTTCAAATCCAAAACCCAACCAACAGAAAATACAAAAAAGAAAAATCAAATGATAGGAAAAAACTTATACCAGGGGATAAACTTCTTCAATGGGTGTTCCAGGCTTCAATGCCACACCGGGCCTCATGCCCTTGGACTTAATTCTTTGAACAAGTTCTTGCCAATTGTCTGGAAAATGCACCAGGATACCTCTTCATAAGAAGGAGATAACAAAACATTGACAATAATATGGAAGACGAGACGAATAGAAACAAAGAGAATGGAGAGGGTAACATCATAGCCCACCTTTGGATATTTCAACATGAAACGTAAAACCTGAAGCACCTGCTTTACCCATAGGTTCAACATAATCAAGAGGATTTGTTACCATGAGGTGGCAATCAAGATATGCCCTGTAACAGATTAGCAATGATGGTTCATCTTGTTACCATTCTAAACATGTGATGTCTGAAAATTATTGCCTAAAATGTTGAAATAACAGGCAAAAGATGTTACTTTGTGTGCTTTCTCAAGCTTTCGATCACTGGCGCACCAATAGTTAGATTTGGAACAAAGTGCCTGCGAATTAAGGTAAGCATTTAAAAAAAAATATTAATGGGTAATTATTAATCGGCCTGATCCAACAATCACTAGAAGGTTAAATTTATGTGCATATTTGAAAGACATAAACATCCAAATTAAAACACAAAACATGTAGAGTTCAACAGTTTCTTACTTTTCAGCGCCACAATAAAATTTCATGAGACTCTCTTAACAGATAACCCTGTCTTAGGCGCTTTACCTTTCAGTTATCAATATCCGTATTGATTCCAACATACAATGAACCAATATCAATATCATTTTGTTAATAAATAAACATTCGAGTAAATTAGTGGAAAAATAGAATACCTAACTCCTACGATTTACTAACAGATAATCATGGCCTTAAAATGACAACAATACTACGTAGTAGTAGGTATAAAATATCATTGTGTAGTTTAAATTTACATGCCGTTATTTCACTTCCCACATCTTTCTGCATCAGCGGAAACACACAGGAAGCTTCAACGCCTTGCCTCATGCAGATGAACGAAAGCATGATTTTAATATAGCTGGGAAGTGGGGGCGGAATACATACAAATTCTAAGAATCCCTTCAATATACAGCTGCCCAATTTAGTAACATAGCAGAAACTTCATCTACTTATTTTACACCAAAACTATCAATCAGAGTAGCATTTCTTTTCCTGACACTAGATCTTAACATCTAAATCTTAAAGAATGGTAAATAACAGTACAAAAAACAACTCTTAAACAGAAATAGAATTTGAAGAAATCAAGTTTGACGGAGAGAATGTGCATCAAACCTACCCATCCTGCAAACAAACAGTAGGAGAAACCAGTCAACATGAGGAACTCGATAATACAAATGAGATTTCATTTAAAGTAATCCACAATCACAATGCCTATGCAGTCAGCACAAGTAGAAGACTAATGCCAGGTCTAATGGGGTTTTCTATTTTATATTATATTTAAAAAAAGAAATGTTGATTTCATAACCAGTATTTGTTTTGATATGAAGGAATTCGGGGAAAAAAATTCCACGCATACCAATATACAAACATTTAACCTTCAATTAAACATCAAACTAGAATGTGACTAATTGCATGTTTGGGATTGTGGTTGATGTTTGGGATTGTGGTTGATTCTCAAATAATCACTTATTTGAGAATCTAATTGTCAAATTACTTTTATCAAACACACTTGAATTCAGTTGTTCTTTGGGATCCAATAGAAGGTCAGTGTCTAGCGCGATGCTGAAGTTAAAAAAAAAGAGGTAAGTCTACATCAGGACTTTTCCCATACACTACTTATAGCGGAGCCTGGTGCCCTTTTTGGATCCAATTAGTTTGGGATTAAATTCTCAAATTAGCATTTATTTGAGAATCCACAACAATACCAAACAAGCAATAAGCGTCCAGTAGCAATAAGTTTGTATCATAGACTCGAAAACAGAAACATGAATATGGATATTATAAATTATAGCCAAACAAGTCCTAAATGAACTAAAATACATAAAATTTGGGTACATTAACTAAAAAATAAATTATCATTTATAATACCAATTAAATCTTACAGCATATTGTTTAAAAAGAATTATTAAAAAATACAGAAGCTGTTGAAAATTGAGATGGAAGAGAGAAGAGGCACTACCATGATATCCATGTGAAGCCAATCGGCGCCGCAATCGAGCATGCGCTGCGCCTCAGATGCCAAGTTGGCGAAGTCTGACGACAACATTGACGGTGCTATTTTCGCCGTTACGCCCATTTTTCTCGGATTACGACCCGGTTCAGATGCGGACGGGTTGGGACCCGGAGGAGAGAAATCGGAGGAAAGAAGAATTAGTTACAAGGAGAACGACGCCGTTGGGAGTTGATTTTTTATATTTTCGTTTTGTACCGACCTCGCACGCTCACCTAACTCCACCTAATTTTTTTTCCTGTTTACGAGTGTTTTTTTTCTAATGGGGAAACAAAATTCATAGATGTTGAATTCGTAGTGCATTTGGCATGCTCCATCCACTATATAAAATATAATAGATTATATTAGATATATATAATAAAAAATCATAAAAACAAAAAATATATTTTTTAATATGATATTTTATCTTATATATACTAATGCGAGCATGCTAATTTTATAAAATCATATTTAGAATTGTAATTTTTATCTTTTAATGTATTGAAGTCGGTATTTTTTTAATTTCATAACGGACATTTGTATTTTATAAAATGAAAGAGTCCACACCAAAGAATGATCATATGCAGGCACACACAATTTCCCAAGTGTAGATGCAGGGTCGGCCCTGAGATTCTCGGGGCCTAATGTAATTTTTATATTTCGGGGCCCTTAACCATAGTATATTATTATAATATTAAAATTTTGGGGCCCTTATCCGTTAATTATTTAAGAGTTATAATAAAATATCTCAGGGCCATAGGCGGGCGCCTCGCTCGCCTTAGCCAATGGACGGCTCTGTGTAGATGTTTCCATGTGTGTGCGGTAAAAGTAGGATTGAGAAAGAGTATCTTTTACCTTCAATTTGTTGGGTCGAGTATGGTCTGGTGGAAAACCAATTGAATCATGGGCTCTGCATTGATTGTTGTTTTATAAAAACATCACATAAATAAGTATGATGTAAAAATTACACATATATATTTAGAACTTCATATTCTCTTGAAAAATCATTCATTGATTTCATTGATGTAGAACTTCCGGTTATGATCTTACATTATTATTTACAACACCAGGTCCTAAAAAGAAAGTTACATTTCAGAACTTTAATTTCGGATTGATAATGTTAATATTTAAAACTTCAAATTCATAAATATGGTATTATAGATTTAGAACTTTAGATTTTATGGTAAATTTAAAACTTCATGTTTTAATTTAAAATTTAATTGATAAGGTTAGAACTTCAGGTTCATTAATCGTAGCGTAATTATATAACTTCGGATTCTATAATTGTTTTGTAGATTTAGAACTTCAAGTTCTAATTTACAAATTAATTAATGAGTTTATAACTTCAGGTTTTAATTTACCTCTTATATCTTGTCATAATCATGGAAAAAATAAAGTAAACTAAAAGTAAATCAAAAAAATAAAAATATTGTATTTATTTTCTGATGTGAATGATCCAACTTAATAGAAACCACATGACATATTAATAAAAAATTAAGGCATTAAACTAATAATAATAAAAACATAACATAGTGAATTATAATTACGGGTTCTAATATGATTATTGAAATTCAGAACTTCAGATTCTGAATTAGAATTATGGGTTCTAATTTTAAGATTGAAATTCAATCACTATCACTACTTTTTTTAAGTGATGATCGCATCATCACTATTTTCTTTTTTCTTTTTTTTTGAATGATTCTGTGTGAATCTTTGGTGTGAAAAAAACATAGACATAAGCGAATCGTGCTGATAACGTGTCAAAACAATAAAAGAAAAATAGAAGAGTGTAAAATACCTTATAAAGCTGCCGACTTAATTCTTATTCTTACAAGAGTAACTCTCTATTTATAAGGAGAGCTTAGGATAAAATCAATATCCCTAAATAATGTAGGATAAAATAATAGAATAATTATCTTCAATCAATGTAGGATAAAACTACAAGTGTAAATATTAAAGTGATAGACCACATGATTTATAATAAAAAATATATTTTTTAATATGATATTGTCGTATATTTTCTAATGCGAGAGCGCTCATTTTATAAAATCGTATTAAAAACTGTATTTTTTATCTTTTAATATATTTGAGTTCGTATTTTTTTAATTTTATAAAGTACACATGTATTTTATAAAATTGAAAGCGTCTACACTGACACACTCAAAAAGTGGTTTTTTACTCTCAAGTATAAGAGTGTCGAAGTAATAAAATAACCCAGTAAGTCTGGGGTCAATCCACAGGGAATGGATTCAGTAAAATAGAATGATAAGTAGAGCGAAAAGAAAAATGTTTGATTTGTTGAAGTAGTTAGAAACTTTTAGGTCAATAAGCAATAATAAAATAAAATGTTGGAGTTAGAGGATCCACTTTTTTGATATTTCAAATCTAGAAATCTCGTTTTATTATAATATATAAATTGTCATTGTTACCCAATTAACTTATCTCATGAATTAATTATGCCAAAACATATAAAACCAACCATATAGGTGGTGTTCATTTCTGTCAATAACAAGTCCAGTTAGGTACTTAGTTATGCCAAAACATATAAAACCAGTCATATAGGTGGTAGCAAGAAATGTTAATAACTAATCCAGATTTAAATCAAGTTTTAATCATTAGATTTCAACTTATTTATTATAATATAAGCGAGATTGATCTAAGTTTTCATTATAAAAACTTCACCCTTTACCCCAGTAAAAAGAATTAGTTACTCATTTTGTAATTAAAAACACTCATGATTTTGTTACTGAAAGAAAAATACATTAAAGAGAGATTGAATAAACACACAAGACACTCTCTTCCCAAAAATCTATAGAGAATTCGGAAAGAAATTATGAAAATTTCTTCTGCCGGAAGCTTCAATTTATAGGCAAAATTTCATCCGCGAGTCGCGACGCTGAAGCTGTGTGCTTCGCGACGCGGATGCCAGCTGTAGACACGTGTTCGAAGATGAGGGCGTCGCGACGCTAAAGTCCTACGTGTCACGACGCGATAAGCGGTGCCCGCAGTGTCTTTGTCTTCATGGGCGCGTCACATTGCAGATGCCTTATGCGTCGTGACGCGCCAGCTGGTTTTCTTTTTTTTGCCCTTTTCCAAGTCTGGTTTTTCCTGTCGAGCTTCCGAACAGTATTTTACCTACCAAATAATAAAAATACACAATAAAATTGTACAAAACATAATGTAAAATATTATTTCATAGATGTGTCGAATTAAGGGGATTAGTGAAACTATGAGTGTTAAATGATTAATTTTTCGTATAATAATATGTACTTTTTAGTGTTTATCACACCCCCAACCAGTTATTATTAGTCCCTAGTAATTCAAGCGAAAACTAAAAGAAAAATTCTTATCCAGGTTAAAAATTATTTTTTTTCTAAATGATCAAAAATAAATTCTCCTGTACTTTTTACCATTCTTCCATTCACTCATAAAACAAGGTATTAATCAATTGATTGTGCCCAGAATATTCACAGGTATTTGTTAGAAAGAGAGTAATATTTTTGTCCTAAAATTATATTAGAGTTCGCACCTTTTGCAATAAAAAAATTTATTTACAAATACATCTTCAATCATTGTATCGAGCTTTGGGTCAGTGGCTCACAAACCAGTTGGTTTTAGGGCACTAGGTGTTAAGACACCCCTACGGACTAATTCCTCGGATTTCAGATATATATAAAAAAAGATGTCTGATTTCTTTTAGCTTTCTTTTTAACCCTTGTAAATAGCTTTGGGTCAGTAACTCCCAAACCAGTTGGTCTTAGGGCACTAAATGTTAAAACACCCCTACGGACTTAATTGCTCGAGTTAAAGAGGCTACGAAAACGAACTTATTTAGCATTACCTTTTTATGTGAACAATCACTGCTTACCGAGGCAAGATGTCTGGTTACTAAGTAAAAGCTTTATCATTTTTTTACTAAATAAAAGCATGATCAGTTTTTTTTTTTTTAAATACTAATTTCACTGTCTTTAGGTGTTACCTCGAACAAACTAGATAACTGAATATTACAAAATTTTCACTTACCTCCCATGATCATATGTTACTATGTTGTTTGATAATATCTGTCAATATGAGCATATAAAGATCAAATTTAATCAATGTTACATAGAATTCACAAATTTAAATAATTTAAAAAGAAATTAACAAAAATAACTTGTTACAAATTATTTTTAGATGCGTCTCAGGAGCGAAAACTCCTTACACATCCACCTCTGAAAAGCAATTCCACTTGGTTAGTCACAATTTGTCGTTAGTTTGTGTGTATATATAAGTATATATATTTTTACACACAGAATAAAAACAAAGTAAAAACAAAATTTTTTTATTTAAAATATCGCGAAACATGAAAATTATCTAGTAACTTATCTCATCCCCCAACCAAAATGAGACATTGTGCCCAATGTTTAAAGGAACGAGAAGTAGATTTTAGAAGATATCATCTGATTAGTGTGGAATTTACAATCGCATCTATGACTAAAGATTACAGATTAAGATCCAAGTTTACTCTGCGCTTTTTGCCACAATCGTTACCGGACTAGTTCAATCTGGAAAACATATGGTCGATTTTTGGTTCATAAGCTAAGAGTTGGTCAATTAAATCATCAGTTTTTTCTTGCAGTTAGGAAGATATCTCATACTGGTTTTGAAATAAACCCATTTCTTTTGGCATTTTCAAGAAATATAAAAAAAAATCGAAAAATTCATTAACATTAAACAGCCCATTGAGTTATTAGTGAATATTCAAGTTTGCACATGACACAAATGTGAATATTTCTTCCAACGTGCCCAGCCCACCTGGTAAAGTAATAAAAGCATCATCATGATTTATCATTTCAGTGAGTCTTTCAGACATACCCGAGACAATACATTCTTCTCCAATTGATTTTTCGATGATGTTGTCCTCTGTCAAGGGTTTTGGAATGATCCCCAAAACCTGATTACCACCTTCTTATGCAGCCTTTGAAACACATCCTATCAATCCAAGATTGTCACCGCCATATACTAAGTGCATATTTCTTGCTGCCATAACTCTATCCAATTATTTTGCAGTCACAGCAAATTCTGGTTTAGTTCCATGGCTAGTTCCACAAAACACACAGATATTAGTGACTCATCATCTTGAAGTTGTCTCCATTTGTGCTATCTCTCTTAGCTAGATGTGTTAAAGAGAGATGTGACGAGCTGAATTTATAGATCCTGAAAAGGGTGAGTAATAAGAGCACTAATACCTGCAAAATGATAATTATTAGATGAACCTGAAAATAAATTGTGATAGTCAAAAAGTTTAGATAATGTCGGCAAAAAGTAAATAAATTTAGAACAGTAAATCAATCAAAACAGTATTTGAAAGTAAAGGAAATCAAGCAATAAATATGTACTGGTAGTTGTGATTGTGGCTCACATCTTCCTCTGGTTTTACGTCAAGTAACGGCTTGAACGCCCTTTATGGATCGATGATAGGCTTCCCATCGAATTTTATTATAAATTGGCAAACATGGTCTTTTAAATTCAGATTCCCGAGATTGTATTGTTGTCTTTCTTTTTGAAATTGTGTATGTAACTTCGAATCTCACGATGAACATATCCACTATAATGCGTCTCAAGATTCAATGATGATATCATCTAAAGACTCCTTACTCAAGCCATTTCTAATGAATTGAATTTTATCTTCGCGATTATCAGACATCATTCCTAAAGAACGACAACGAGTGTTGCACGTGCAGTGTGCATATTTATAACAAACATCTAATTGTTTAGCTCTTCATTTTTTAGCATATGTGTTTTTCCATAAACCAGACATGTAAGAAATGAAAGAGTCAGATGACTCACCTGCCAAGCAAACTTTTTCTTTAATTACCCAACGAATATCACTAGGAATACCATGAATCATAAGAAGCCTCATTCTTTCTGTGCGTGCTTTGTAAATTTTTGTCAAAGCATTTTAGGGGAGAGAAGGAAAATATTTGCGACTTTTGCGAAAGTTTCATCCATTATTTAGCTGTAGGGTATCAATAATTTTAAAAGACTGAAATAACCGACTTTGAGTCACTGAGTAACGTTATCTGCTGCTTAACCGAGGGTAAAATAAGAAAAGAAAAAAATGTTGCAAAACTAAGAAAAATGGAAATTACAAAAATATTAAACAGAAAATAAACTACATTAATCACGGTATACTGGATTTGAAAGGAGAAAAGACTATTGAAAATTTGAACACTCCGAAAATGATTTCAGACGTTGTCCATTCACTTTAACACATTACCATCCCTAGGATTCTCAATGTCAATAACCCCGTATGGATAAACGTGTTTCACAATGAATGAGCCACTCCATTTGGATTTCAATTTTCCAGGAAATAAATGAAGATGAGAATTATAAAGCAAAACCTTTTGACTAACTTAAAATATTTTTCATGAAATTCGACTATCGTGAAAGGCCTTAGTTTTAACTTTAAGAATTTTTGTATTATCATATGAATCATTCCTTAACTCTTCAAGTTCATTTAATTACAATTTACGTTAGTGACTGGCATTTTCAAGGTTTGAATTGAATGCTTTAATAGCCCAATATGCTTTATGCTCAAGTTCTATAGGAAAATGACAAGGTTTTCCATAAATTAGACGATATGGTGACATTCCCAAAGACGTTTTGAAAGTTGTTCGGTATGCCCAAAGTGCATCAGTTAGTCGAAGAGACCAATATTTTTGATTTGGGTTAACCATTTTTTTAAAATTTGTTTAATTTACGTATTCACTAGTTCAACTTGACCATTCGTCTTAGGGTGATAGAATGTGGAAACTTTGTGTGTGACTCCATATTTTTCATTAAGGACTCAAAGGGTCTGTTATAAAAGTGTTTACCTCCATCACTTATAATGGCCCGAGGGATTCCAAATCGACTTAAAATATTTTCTCTTAAAAATGTGATCATAGTTATGTGATCATTGTTCCAACAAGGAACCGTCTCGACCTATTTTGAGACATAATCGACTGCAACTAAAATATATATAAATCCAAATGATGGTGGAAATGGGCCCATGAAATCTATCCCCCAACAATCAAAGATTTCTACGACAAGGATGAGATTTAAAAGTATCATGTTTTTTTAAATGGATCCTAATTTTTGACAGTTTTCACAAGTTTTGTAGAAAGCTTGTGTATCTTTAAAAATGGTGGGCCAATAAAATTCACACTATAAGATTTTTGCAGTGGTTTTCTTAGATGAAAAATTACCTCTATATGCTTCTGATGACAAAACTGAATAACACCACTTATCTCATTGTCCGGTATGCATCGTCTGAAAATCTGATTAGGGCAACACTTAAATAGATATGGATCATCCTAATAGAATCTTTTGACTTCGGTCAAAAATTTCCTCCTGTCTTGTGGCTCCAGTCTGGAGGTATCTTTCATGTTGTAAGAAAATTGACGATATTAGCATACCAAGACATTGTGTTTACAGAGAATAAAAACTCATCGGGAAAGGAGTCATTGATAGGAATTGTATCAATTAATGACTCGTTTGTAAATCTCGATAAATGATCTGCAACCACCTTCTCTGCCATTTTCTTGTCTTTGATTGTGAGATTGAATTCTTGAAACAACAAAATCCACTGTATTAATCTTAGCTTTGCATCCTGTTTAGACATCAAATATCTAACAGCAACATGATCAGAATAGACAATGGTTGAAGAACCAATTAAATATGATCTAAATTTATCCAATGCGAATATTACATCAAGTAGTTCTTTTTCAGTGGTAGTGTAACTCATTTGTGCACTTTAAAGTTCTACTTACGTAATATATTACATGCGGCTTGCCTTTCTTTCTTTGTCCTAGCACTGCACCAACTTCATAATCACTAGCATGACACATTAGCTCAAAAGGCAAGGACCAATCAGGGGATTGCATAATAGGAGTAGAAGTCAAAAGACTGATAATTTTTTCGAATGATTTTTGACATTCTTCTGTCCATTCAAATGTTGCATCTTTTAATAGAAGGTTACATAAGGGTCTGGATATGGTACTAAAGTTTTAATGAACCTCCTATGAAATTCTACATGTCCTAATAAAGAAGGGATTTCCCTGACTATTTTTGGTGATGGCAATTTAGAGATTACTTTTATTTTTGTCTTTTCAACTTCAATACATTTAGATGACACAATGTGACCCAAAATAATTCCTGAATTAGTCATGAAATGATATTTTTCCTAGTTTAATACAAGACTTTTTTCTTCACATCTTTTCAAAATATTTTCCAAATTATTCAAGCAATTATCAAATGAATCCTCAAAAACAGTTATATCATCCATAAAGACCTCTAAACAGTGTTCAATCATGTCACTAAATATGCTTAACATTCATCGTTGGAATGTTGCAGGTGCATTACAAAGTCCAAAAGACATTTTCCTAAATTCAAATGTTCTAAATGGGCATGTGAATGTGGTCTTTTCCTGGTCTTCTAAAGCAATTGGAATCTGATAATAACCCGATTAACCATCAAGAAAATAATAGTATGGATGTCCAGCTACTCTTTCCAAAATTTGGTCAAGAAATGGTAAAGGAAAAATGTCTTTTCTAGTTGTGTCATTTAATTTTCTATAATCAATGCACATACGCCAACTAGATGTGTTGCGAGTTGGGATTAATTCTCCTTTATCATTTTTTACAACAGTAATTCCAGAATTTTTAGGTACAACTTGTGTAGGACTTACCCACTTACTATCAGAGATAGAGTAGATAATGCCTACATCAAAAAGTTTAAGGACCTCGGTTTTAACCACTTCTTTCATG
This sequence comes from Zanthoxylum bungeanum, assembly GCA_019454045.1. Lineage (NCBI taxonomy): Eukaryota > Viridiplantae > Streptophyta > Magnoliopsida > Sapindales > Rutaceae > Zanthoxylum > Zanthoxylum bungeanum. Next base: position 8,734 of record SKCR01051232.1, on the reverse strand, counting down.
TGAGGATTTAACCTTCTTTGGGGTTGACGATCTGTCCTAGCATTATCTTCTAAATGTATTCGAAGTGTGCAGATTAATGGATTAATGCCTTTTATATCTTTTAAAGTCCATCCAATTAATAGTTTGTGTTCTTTCAACATATTTAACAACTTACCTTCTTGATTGCTTGTAAGAAGAGAAAAAACTACCACATGGTAAGTTTGTTTATCTTCTAGAAATGCATATTTTAGTCCTTCTGGCAAAGCTTTTAACTCCAATTTGGGTGCTTCCTCTTGTTTTTCTTTTTCCAGTGTTCCCAGTTCTTCCAAGTTTTGTATTTCTCTTTCGTCTTCCAATACCTGTGTAGAGTCAAGTAGAAAATCATTAGTAATATCGGAATCCATTTTCGTACTTGATTCAATAAAATTAGCAGTCCAAATTTTCATAGGATCCGATAAACTCCCCTGAATATACTCATCCAGAATTGGTTCAATTAATTATATGTTTTCGTTTTCATTGTCCTCATCATATAGCTGTTTGCACATGTTAAAAATATTTAGCTCCAATGTCATGTTTCCAAAAGACAGATTCTCGATTTCATTCCTGTAATTAATTAAAGCATTAGCTGTTGCTAAAAATGGGCGACCAAGTATTACAAGAATTGGCTTATAAGTGTTTGCCACAGGTTGTGTTTCTAAGATAATAAAATTCATAGGATATATGTATTTATCGACTTGCAATAACACATCTTCCACAATTCCTTTCAATACCTTAACTGATATATCGACAAGTAAAAGAGCAATTGAGGTTCGTTTTATTTCGCCAATATTAGGTTGTTGGTAAATCGAAAATGGAAGTAAATTTACGCTAGCTCCAAGCTCAAGTAAAGCATGTTCAATGTTTTGACTTCCAATAATACAAGAAATAGTTGGACAATCAGGGTCCTTATATTTTAATGCATTATTAGTTGAAAGAATGGAATTTACATGTTCAGCTAGAAAAGCTTTCTTTTTTACCCGATTTTTTCTTTTAACAATGCACATATCTTTTAAGAATTTGGCATAAGATGGTATCTGTTGGATGACATCTAACAAATGAATATTGACCTTTATTTGTTAGAATATTTCATAAATCTCTGGGGAATGACTCAATTTCTTTGTTTTTAATGCTTGAGAAAATTGAGGTGCATGAGAAAAACTATTATTATCAATGACGGGTAATGGTTCATCAACCCATTCCTTACCCTCTGAATCTGTTTTATTCTCAGCTTCGTGAGGTTCAAGAATAGGTCTGTGGATGTCCTTACCACTACGAAGAGTAATAATAGATTTGACTTGGTCTGAGTGTTGATTTCCAAAACTACCATCGTGAAGATTTAGATGACTCTTGGGATTTGACTGTGGTTGTGCATGAAACTTTCCTTTCTCATTAATGGTTAATACATATGTAATTTTAGCAAAAGTTTCTTTTAAATCATTCATCGTTTGTGCATTTTGGTTATTGATGTCTTCTTGTTTCTCCATGAATGCATTCAAGGTATCCTCAATGGTTTTCCTAGATGGAGGGACATATGATGCATAATTCTGGAAATTTCAGAAATTTTGGTGAACCTGGGAAGGTTATCGCGATGATTGTGTTTGGTTAGCATTCCTCCAATTGAAGTTTGGATGATTTCTCCAACCAGAATTATAGGTTTGTGAGTATGGGTTTGGATTTGGTATATTAAATGTGTTAATGGAACTGACTTGGTCATTGAGACATTCTTGCAGGGCTGGCAAGGATGGGCAAACTTATGTGACATGTTCATTTGAATTACATATTTGACATAGGACTTCCTGAACAGACTTGACATGATCACTTTTTTCTACTTCTAAAGCCTCAATTGTTTTAGATAGAGATGCTTACTTGGCAGCAATGTCATGGTTTTCCCTAAGGTTAAACATACCTCTATCAGATGGCTGTGTTTTTACAGAAGACTCATAGGTACCAACTGTGTCCCACTATTGTGCATTCTCTGCTATGTGTTCTATGTAATCTAATGCATCTTTGGGATCTTTGTCCTTAAATTCGCCGTTACACATCATCTCCACTATTTGTCTACCTTGGGGTGTTAAACCCTCGTAGAAGTAGGCAACCAGCCTCCATGTTTCAAACCCGTGATGTGGACAAATATTTAACATTTCTTTAAACCTCTCCCAACATTGGTAAAGTAGTTCCTCCGACTCTTGTGTGAAGGTTGTGGTTCTCCTCTTAAAGGAATTTATCCTATGAGGGGGAAAGAACTTCTTAAGAAATTATTCTTGTAAATCATCCTATATTCTAATAGATCCCGATCTAAGGTTTTGCAGCCAAATTTTTGTTTTATCCTTTTAAAGAAAAGGGAAAAAAACTTTAAACGAATTACATTCATGCTACAATTTTGATCTATACAAGTGTTACATACTTCTTCAAACTCCCTTAAGTGCTGATAAGGATTATCTTATTTTAGACCGTAGAATGTGGGTAAAAGATATATGAAACTTGATTTAAAATTGAAACGTGTTGCATCTGGAGGAAAAAAAATGCAAGATGGTGATCTTGTCCTAGTGAGATTCATAAATTGTCTGAGTGTCCTAGGATTATCGTTATGTTGAGACTTATTTTCTTCCTGATCAACTGGGTTTTCAACTTGGGCGGGTGGATTTCCATTTTGGTTCTCATTTTGGTTCTCGGCCATTTTGAGGAATGATGAAGGTGATGGAGATTCTCTATATAATCTACTGCTAGATGATCGAGACCAGTGTTTCATGCAACAAAAAAAAAAAAAAAAAAAGAAAAAAAAAAGAAAAGAAGATTAATTACAATAGTTATTCTATCTACTAAATAATAATTCCCTGACAACGGCGGCAAAAACTTGACACGCTCAAAAAGTAGTTGTGTACTCCCAAGTATAAGAGTGTCGAAGTAATAAAATAACCTGGTAAGTCTGGGGTCGATTCACATGGAATGGATTCAGTAAAATAGAATGAAAAGTAGAGCGAAAGGAAAAAGGTTTGATTTGTTGAAGTCGTTAGAAACTTTTAGGTCAATAAGCAATAATAAAATAAAATACTGGAGTTAGGGGATCCACTTTTTTAATATTTCAAATCTAGAAATCTCGTTTTATTATAATATATAAATTGTCCTTGTTACCCAATTAATTTATCTCAGGAATTAATTATGCCAAAACATATAAAACCAACCATATATGTGGTGTTCATTTCTGTCGATAACAAGTCCAGTTAGGTACTTAGTTATGCCAAAATATATAAAACCAGCCATATAGGCGATAGCAAGATATGTCATAACTAATCCAGATTTAAATCAAGTTTTAACCATTAGATTTCAACTTATTTATTATAATATAAGCGAGATTGATCTAAGTTTTTATTATAAAAGCTTCACCATTTACCCCAGCAAAAAGAAATTAGCTACTCATTTTGTAATTAAAAACAGTCGTAATTTTATAACTGAAAGAAAAAGACATTACACAGAGATTAAATAAACACACAAGACACTCTCTTCCCAAAAATCTATAGAGAATTCGAAAAGAAAGTTTGAAAATATCTTCTACCGGAAGCTTCAATTTATAGGAAAAATTTCATCTGCGAGCCAGGACGCTGAAGCTGTGCGCGTTGCGACGCGAATGCCAGCTGTAGACACGTGTTAGAAGATGAGGGCATTGCGACGCTAAAGTTCTGCGTGTCGCGACACTCCCCTGGGTAGTGAGCAATTTCAACCTTCAAAAAATATCCTAAACACATCCAATTTTCTCCTATCATTTCAATGCACCTTAAAACCAATTTTAATATAAAAACCAACCACAACACATATTATACAACTAACATACATGTATTCTAAATACATATATGCATTTGTTTGAATCAAAACACAAACCAAAATAGAATCCCACAATAAAATGACTCATTAACAATTCTAGGTCACTTAAATGTGGTCAAGTGATTCTAGAATGGCAGTCATAGCTCTAAGCTTTTAATCTAGACTTCCAAACTCTTATTAATTTTTCCTTGTCTAACATGAACATATTTGACCTAATTACAAGCATATTCTGTTTATACTTCCAAAGCATCATAAGACAATTCATTAGTCTTATTTCAACTTTAAGCTATGTAATCATGCATCCAATACATAATTCATCAATATATGTCTCACTAATGAAATACATAGCTTAGGAGAAGATCAAACATTACCTAGCAAGCTTGATACAAAGATCCAATCTCCTTCTCTTTTGTTGAAATGGTTGGAGAAATTCCAAGGTTTAGCAAGCTTGACTCCAAGATCCAATCTTGATTCCAATGCTAGCAAACTTCACTCCAAGATCCAATCTTGATTTCACCTTATTGAAATATTGTAGAGATCTTCCAAAGCTTCTCAACCATTTCTCTAACTTAGGCTAATTTCTATAGGAATTGCTTATTTGAGCTTTCTTAAGCTTAAGCTTATCAAGCTTATTTAGCTTATCTTTAGCTTAATTAAAACTTTCCTCAAGCTTGCTATTTATAGCAAAACTTAGGCAATTTTTAATTAATAAAAGTTTTAATCAACGTTTAAGTGGGCTTAATCTAATTTGTCCAAATATGTATAATTAAGTGTGACTAATCACCTTTGTCTACCACTTTGATTTAATCCAATTAAATCAAGACAAAAATTAGCAAATGGATTAGTTCATTGTCTACCACTTTGATTTAATCTAATTAAATCAAGCTAAATACACATATAATTACATATTTATAATTACCAAATATCCTCAAATGGTAGAGATATTTATGAAATTACGATAAAACCCTTGTGTGATTTTAGATTAATCCCATTAATTCAATTGGGTCAAGTAAATAATCAATGTTATCCAATAATACTTAATTATTTTAGTTGATAATTATAATATCGAATATTATTTATTATCAAAAATTACCGAATACCCAAGTGCTCAACGAGTACACTTCATATTGTGGGACTCTCTAAGTTCAGACACGTTCGTCATATAAGACTAGCTAATATGTACGTAATTCGGCCACCTCTGAATTCGCGAAGAACACGAACGACCTTTATGAACTATACAACTCGAGGTCATCACATATGTTTAACAATCCCTCTGTCGTAGGCTATCCGAGATGTGCTTAGGAAACATAGAATATACCGCCAAGTTTCCAAGGTGCACATCTCATGTCGACTTGTCCATGACTCTTTATAATTTAATCAGAAACCATTTCTGATAAAATCGATCCACCATAGGTGATCAGCTTTGGTGCCAAACTTTTAAGAATTGTGACTTACTCATATGGATACCTAAACTACTTATGGTACACATACAGGCCAACGGATCCTATCTTGATATGCACTTGATTAATGAGTGCATCGGTCCACACCCAACGAACATCTAGAGGTACCATGAAAGGTTTCTAACATACATGGCATCAAAGTGTGGAGGATCTCACACAAAATCAATGTTATCATATAGTCAAAGGATCACATATACTACTCGACTCGGGGAGATTCATATTGACGGTGGTGTGTACTTCCAACTATTAGGAGTTATCTGTGAGTCATTCAGTATTTTCTCCAATGAATACCCACATGTCTATACGAGCCCCCCATGCTCATGGTACATCGGGTTAAACCATTGGAACTCTAATTCCAATATATGACATGTGATTACCTTCTCGGTTATAGAAATTCGACCGTATTCCAAAACCAACGACTATAAATATTTACTTTAAGAATAATTTATAATAGTAATATTATCTCAATATCAGACCACTCAGTGTCCAGTATTACTACATGACTATTCTAAGATCGATGTCATTCTCAGTATAGATATCCATCTAATATGCATGATGACATTACCATTAATAAGGTTTGAAATGAAAATGTAGTTATTTTATTAATAAATAATAAAATATAATGTACAATACATTATTCGGATTGACGCTCCAAGCGCCAACTCCAACAAACTCCCACTTACTTAGTGCCAATCTGGATGGCACCGAAGTTCATCTCCTCTATTTGTTTGTAATAAATAAGGTGGTAAGGCCTTAGTAAACAGGTATGTTATGTTGTCTAGTCCTTGAACCTTCAAGAGCACTATGCCTTTTTCTGTTCAATGATCTCTCTAATCCCGTGATATTTCTTATCCACGTGTTTAGATTTATAATGTGTCAATGGCTCCTTAGCCTGCGCAATGGATCCACTATTATCATAGTACAATGGGATCGAATCCGTAATATTAGACACAATGCCAAGTTTTGTGAGAATATTTCTAATCTATACGGTTTCTTTAGCAGCTTCTAAAGCCGCTACAAATTCCTCCTCAGTAGTGGAATCAACTATTGAGCCTTGCTATGAACATCACCAACTAACCTCACAACTATTAACGGTAAATATGTATCCAGATGTAGACTATCTATCATCTGAATCTCCCTGGAAGTCGGTGTCTTTATAACCATTAAGCCATAGATCATTTTCTCCATATATGAGAAAATTATCCTTAGTACCCTGAAGATATTTCAGGATATATTTCAAGGTTGTCCAATGATCATTACCCGGATCAGATTGATATCGGCTAGTCACGATAACATCGATACTAATGTCAGGTCTCGTACATAACATATCATACATAATGCTTCTTAATACAAGAAGCATATGGAAAACTAGAAGTTCTAACTCTCTCTTCCTCAGTGTGAGGTGTCATTTTCTTCGAAAGATGTATGTCGTATCGGAAAGGTATATTTACTGTTTTATAGTTTGGTAAAATCGTACCATTCTATCATTTTATCTATGTACGTGGATTGTGACAACCCTATAAGCTTTCTAACTCTATCCTGGTAGAGCCTTATACCCAATATATAGGAAGCTTCACCCATGTCTTTCATGGAGAAGTTCTTGCAAAGATAGACTTTCACGCTTTGCAATAATCTTATATCATTTCCAATGATAAGGATGTTATCTACATATAAAACAAGGAAAACTATCATGCTCTCACTTACTTTCTTATAAACACACGGTTTTTCCTCATTTTTAATGAATCCAGATAATATAATTATCTCATCAAAATGACGATTCCAGCTTCGGGATGCATGTTTAAGTCAATAAATAGAATTCTGGAGCTTACAAACCTAGTTTGAAGTCTCACTTGATACAAAACCTTCTAGTTGTTCCATATAGATATCCTCCTAGAGGAATCCATTTAGGAAAGCGACTTTCACATCTATCTGTCATATCTCATAGTCATGATATGCAGCAAAGGCTAGAAGAATCCTAATGGATTTTAGCATGGTTACTGGTGAAAAAGTTTCCTCATAGTCAATCCTAGGACATTGAGTGTAACCTTTAGTTGCCAGTTGGGCCTTAAAAATTTTCACCTTTTCATTGGGCCCTCGCTTCCTTTTGTAAACCCATTTAGAACCTAAAGTGTTTAACTCATTCGGGAAGTTTAACTAAGTCCCAGACTTGATTGTCATGTATAGAATCCATCTCGGATTTTATGGCTTCCTGCCATTTTCCCGAATCGATAGCCAATATCACTTTTTTATACGTAGTCAGATCTTTTCCCCCAAGAGGAGAACATCAAGGCTTAAATCAGATGTTAAAAATGTAGGGGTTTTCTGGCGGCGCAACAGAAGAAGCGCGGTTCGGGCAAAATCATAGTTTAAAATTTTTAAACTTACGAATAAATTATTCAATATCCAATATTAATAATTCATTAATATTTCACCTAAATATATTTATTCGATATCAAATAACGACATAAATAATATAGAAACACAGCGAAACTTTTACGAAAATATTTTTCCATAAAATGCGTTTCCGACCGAACCGACCGACCAATGCACATGTGGGATGCCTAGTTCAGCCCCAATAGCACTTGGACAGTTCATGGCAGCCCGAACAGTGACCAACTCACTCTTTGGGCAGTCATTACCCGGTAACGTCATTTTTCGCCGTTTTCGCGTATTTTTACTACGAAACAATTTCAGATAATTATTTTTCTTGGGCAATTAAAATAAACTAATTTATTCTAATTACACAATACTCAAAAATATATTTTTATCCCAAAAATCAGATTTTTCTCTTAATTGTCGTGAGATCGCAATAGTTTGTATTTTGATCATTTTAGTCCTAATTTGTTAAATACAAATTTAAATTATTTTAAATCACCACCAAAATGATTTATACATATCATATAAATCAAAATACAACTCACAACAAAAACTCCAATTTCTTGCAAATTGCCGAGAACACCAACAACTTTAGATTTTGATCAATTTGGTACAAATTTGTTCAAAATAAGTTTAGATGATTTCCAATCAACACCAAATAATTTTTATATCTTATATACATCAATATACAACACATATATGAAAAGCCCCAATTTTGATTTAGGTTAAGAACCCTAATTTCTTAAATTAGTCCAATTAATAAAATTAACCAAAATTAACCAAATCTAATACTTTAATATAATCTCTCCAACACCAAACAAGTCTCACCACTTTGAATCAACTCAAGAACAATTATAGGTCATCAATGAGTGGCCTAACAACTCTAGAATAGCAACAAAATCATCAAATGATCAAAAGTATGCTTATTAACCATTAATAAGCTTACTTTGATTTCATACAAGCATACATCTTTCATTCAAGCTTCCAAACAACCCAACACTAAACTAAAAGAGTAGAAAAATAAGTGAACATCATATGTTTTAGCAAATAACATAATAAAT
>SKCR01051231.1:0-38267 GCA_019454045.1 Zanthoxylum bungeanum | reverse complement strand
CCACACTTGATGCCATATATGTCAGAAACCTTTCATGGTCTGGCCTCTAGATGTTCGTTGGGTATGGACCGATGTACTTGTTAATCAAGTGCATATCAAGATAGGATCTGTCGGCCCGTATGTATACTATAAGGGTTTAAGTCTCCATGTGAGTAAGTCACGATTCTTAAGAATTTGACGCTAAAGCCGATCACCTAGGGTGGATCGCTTTTATCAGAAATGGTTTCTGATTACGGACGTGTTGACATGAGATGTGTGCCTTGGAAATTTGACGGTGTATTCTATATTTTCTTAGCACAACTCGGATAGCCTACGACGGAGGGATTGTTAAACATATATGATGACCTCCACTTGTATAGTTTAGAAAGGTCGTTCGTGTTCTTCGCAAATTCAGAGGTGGCCGAATTACGTTCATATTAGCTAGGCTTATATGACGAACGTGTCTGGACTTAAAGAAGTCCCAAAATGAAGTGTACTCGTTGAGCACTTGGGTAGTTGATTAATTTTGATAAAAGATAATATTCGATATTATAATTATCAACTAAGATAATCAAGTATTATTGGATAATATTGATTATTTATTTTGACCTAATTGGATTAATTCAAGATTTACACAAGGGCTTAATTGTAAATTTATAATTTGGTAATTGTAAATATGTAATTATAGGTGTATTTGGTTTGATTTAATTTGATTAAATCAAAATGGCAAATATTGAACTAATCCATTTGCTAATCTTTGTCTTGATTTAATTGGATTAAATCAAAGTGGTAGATAAATGTGATTAGTCACACCTAATTATTCATATTTGGACAAATTGTATTACGCCCACCTAAAAGTTGATTAAAACTTTTATTAATTAAAAATTTCCTAAGTTTTGCTATAAATAGCAAGCTTAATGAAGGTTTTAATTAAGCTTAAGCAAAGCAAAATGAGCTTGAGAATGCTAAGCTAAATACAAGTAATTCTTGGAGAAATTTGCTTAAGTTAGAGAAGTATTTAGAGATGCTTTGGAAGCTCTCTACACCATTTCATCTAAGAGAAATTAAGATTAGATCTTGGAGTGAAGTTTGCTTGCATTGGAATGAAGATTGGATTTTAGAGGGAAGCTTGCTAAACCTTGAAAGTTCTCAAACGATTTCAACAAGGAGAAGGAGATTGGATCTTTGTATCAAGCTTACTAGGTAATGTTTGATCTTCTCCTAAGCTATGTTTTTCATTAGTGAGTTTTCATTAGTGAGACATATAGTGATGAATTATTATTGGATGTATAATTACATAGCTTAAAATTGAAATTAGGCTAATGAATTGTGTTAAGATGCTTTGAAAGTATAAACACAATATGCTTGTAATTGGGTTAAAGATTTTCATGTTGGACATGGAATAATTAATTAGAGTTTGGAAATCTAGATTAAAGCTTAGAGTTATGGCTGCCATTCTAGAATCACTTGACCACATTTGGGTGAACTAGAATTGTTCATGAGACATTTCATAATGGGATTCTAAATTGGTTTGTGTTTTGATTCAAACAAATACATACATGTTTTTTAGAATTCATGTATGTTAGTTGTATAACATGTGTTGATGGTGGTTATGACTCTAAAATTGGATTTTAGGTGTATTTGAAGTATTAGGAGAAAATTGGAAGTGTTTAGTATTGGTTTGAAGTCGAAAATGCTCACTGCCTAGGGCAGCGTCGCGACACCGAGTATCAGACCTAGGCGCGTCTCAATGCTCACCCTTCCGCGTCGTGACACTGAGACATTCAGCTCTCACCTTTGGAGCTTCTCGGAGCCCAAGCTTCCGCATCGCGATGCGCAGAGCTGAAAAATACTAAAACGTTATTTTCTCCGTTCCGAAATTCTCGGACTTCATTTTGGTCATTGTTTTGTCCTACGGACTCGAAATGGAATGCAGTTTTACACCACTACAAGAATTATGGCTTTTAGCGTCCAAATATTTAGCGTCGAACCATTATGCGACGCCAAAACTAACTTTTAGCGTCGAATATAAGTTTCGACGCTATATGTCATATTTTTAGCGACGGAAAAAAACTTCGACGTAGAATATTAATGTTTTGGCGTCGAAACTATATTTCGACGCGAAAAACAGAACTTTAGCGTCGACAAATATTCGACGCTGAATAATTATATTATTGCAATAATTTTTGGTGCCAGATATTACACTTTTAGCGTCGAAACACATGGTCGACGCCAATAATATAATTTTAGCGTCGAACATATATCGTCGCTAAAGGTGTATGAAGTTTCCACCGGCAAATCCTTGACTCTTTCGCGTCTAAATTAAATTCGACGCTAAAAACGGCAACAATTAGAGTCGAATGTGAATAATCGACGCTAAAAATTGTACTTTTAGCGTCGAAATTAGTTTCGACGCTAAAGAGTTATGAAGCTTCCACCGACAGGTCCTTGATTTTTTCGCGTCTAAATTTACTTCGACGCTATATTTTTGATATTTAGCGTCGACAAAACAGTTGCGACGCTAAAAACGTATACAATTAGCGTCGATTTTGAATATTCGACGCCAAAAATAATACTTTTAGCGTCGAACAAATATTCGACGCTAAATAGTTATGAGGCTTCCACCGACAGATCCTTGATTCTTTCGCGTCTAAATTAAATCCGACGCTAATGTTTTATATTTAGCGTCGAAAAAACGGTTTCGACGCTAAAAATGGAACATTTAGCGTCGCAAAAACCGTTTCGACGCTAAAAACGGCAACAATTAGCGTCGAATTTAGTATTCGACGCTAAATATAGATTAAAATACAGAAGGTCGCCACCCCTTCTCCCCCTCTGTTTTTTCTTCATTCTCTTCGTAAAAATCCTCTGAAATCCAGAATTTCTCCTCTACAGCCTCACATCTCTCCTAAAAATTTTCAATAAAATTGTAATCAATTTCCGAAAAGGTAAATCTTCTTTCATATTTCTTTATTATTTTCAATTTTAATATGATTATATATGTTGTTTATATGTTTTTATATGCTGTTTGTTAGTGATTTATGATTCATATATGTAGAGTAAGTATATTAATTAACAAAATAGAATTTTTCTGTAAACTATTTAATTAATTTATCAACCAAATATATATATATATATATATATATATATATATATGCTTAAATTAAGTATTACTGAATTAGTAATGTTGATTCCAATGTAAAATGATATCTAATAATTATATTATTATATTTAGGTATTCTGCTGAAATGGATAGAAATTGGATGAGCTCTCTGGATAGATTGAGTGTTGAATATCGTAATGGAGTGTCTGAGTTTATGGAAGTCGCAAAGCAACACATTGATGCAGAAGGTCGTGTTCGTTGTCCATGTGCAAATTGTTTGAATAGGAAAAGGAAGCGGTTAGATGAAGTTCATAATCATTTATACATGCCAGGAATATCACCCACTTACCGTACGTGGATTTATCACGGTGAGCAGTATCATTCTCAGTCACGGTTTTTGATGTTGGCGAAGGGAGCAGTAGTTACAATCAACCTGCAAACGATGATATCGCCGATATTTTGCATGACTTACAAGGTCCACAACTTGGTCATAGTGTTAGTGGCGACATGCCAGTGTTAAGTGGAAATGATCAAAACTTATTTAGTGAGCTACTTGATGAGGCAAAAAAAATTCCATTCGAAGGTGCTGGAATGTCGATCTTGAATTTCGTTGTGAAATTATTACACATTAAAGTGATCAACAGAATGACCAACAAAAGTATCGATATGATGTTAGAGTTACTGGCCCAAATGTTACCGGTTGGAAGCGAATTGCCTAAGTCGTACTACGAGGCAAAGAAAATGTTGCGTGATCTGGGAATGGGGTATAATCCATTCATGCTTGTAAGTTTGATTGTGTATTATTTCGTGCCGAGTATGAATCACTTGAACATTGTCCGATATGTGGTGAAAGTCGGTACAAAGTCCGTGGTATGGGGAAGAAAGTGCCTCAAAAGATATTGCGATATTTCCCTTTAACGCCCAGGCTGCAGAGATTGTTCATGTCACGACACACAGCGACTGATATGATATGGCATCATGAAAAGAGGATCGGTGCGGAGGGCATACTTAGACATCCTGCGGACGGAACCGAATGGAAGGAATTTGATGACATGTACCCCCGTTTCGCTGAGGACCCCCGTAATGTCAGGTTAGGTCTTGCCTCTGATGGTTTTAACCCATTTGGGAATATGTACAACTCTTATAGCATCTGGCCCGTTATTGTCATTCCATATAACTTACCTCCATGGAAATGTATGAAGGATCCGTTCATGTTTATGTCATTGCTTATCCCTGGTCCACGTTCACCTGGTAAAGATATAAATATTTACCTGAGACCATTGATCGAGGAGTTACAAACATTATGGAATGTGGGTGTGCATACCTATGATGCAGCTTCAGAGCAGTATTTTCAGATGCATGCCGCATTATTATGGACCATTATGATTTTCCAGCCTATGGTTCATTATCTGGATGGAGCACTAAGGGATACATGGCATGTCCAGTTTGTGCGGATCATACACCTTCGCAACGATTACGGAATAAAATCGGATACACGGGGCACAGAAGATTTCTTGAGTTGAGTCATCATTGGTGGATGAGTAAATTATTTAACGGGCAACATGAACCTCAGAGTAAGCCCAATCGATTGTCTGCATTTGACATACTTTACCAACATCAACAGCTCAAAGACAGCACACCAGGTAAACATCCTAATAATAGAGATAAAAATCGAAAACGGTTACCTGAAGAGTTGAATTGGACAGGAAAAAGTATTTTCTTTGAGTTAGAATATTGGGGGACTCTGAGTTTGCGACATAATTTGGATGTAATGCATATAGAGAAAAATATTTGTGAGAGTTTAGTGGGTACACTATTCAATATTCCGGGTAAGACAAAAGACACTGTAAATGCTAGATTGGACCTACAAGATCTTAGAATTCGCAGTGAATTGCATTTACAAGACTCCTCTCGAGGTTTTATTAAGCCTCCTGCTAGTTATGTGCTCAATCAATCGGAGAGAAAATCATTCTGTGATTGGCTGAAAATGGTTAAATTCCCTGATAATTATGCATCCAATATTGGGCGTTGGGTCAGAGATGATACAATAACGGGATTAAAGAGTCACGATTGTCATGTGCTGCTCGAGATTCTCCTTCCTGTTGGCATTCGACCTTATCTCCCCCCGAATGTATGCGACGCCGTACTTGATCTATGTGGCTTCTTTAAACAATTGTGTCAGAGGACATTAAGCACATCTGTTATTGACGACCTTGAGCGAGGAATCGTGATAATCCTATGCAAGCTGGAGCGAATTTTGCCACCCGCTTTCTTTGATGTCATGGTACATCTGGCTGTGCATTTACCGGATGAAGCTAGAAAGGGAGGTCCTGTCCATTACAGATGGATGTATCCCATTGAGAGGTACTATATATATATATATACAGTTTGATATAAGAAAATTTGTAACCGTTTTTATTTGCATATAATTTAGTGTACATGTTAATGCAAACTTGTTGTCATATCTGCAAGCTTTGGGAGATTACAAACAATATGTCAAAAACAAGGCACGACCTGAAGGTTCAATAGCTGAAGCTGTTATAATAAATGAAGCAATAACATTTTGTTCGATGTACATGCAGAATATTGAAACTCATTTCAATCGTCGGCCACGAAACTATGATGGAGATGCAAGTAATAGCCAAGAGATCACAGTGTTCCGTCAAAATTACAGACCATTTGGGGCAGTAGGTGTCAAATTACTAACCCGTCAGGAAGTTCAACGTGCGCATTGGTTTATATTGAGTAATTGTGATGAAGTGCAACCGTATTTAACGTAAGTTTTTCTGGTGCATCATTATTGAATTTTTTCCATACATTAACCGTGATAATATATTTATTGTAGGCAACATCTAACAATGCTACAAATTGCTGGTGACCATAATGTTGATGAAACCCACAAAAAAGAATTTCTAAATGGTTTGAGACAACTGTAAGTTATAATATTTTATATTTATTTTGATCCTAACATTAGACATTTCAGTTTGTTATATTAACACATATATTTCATTGTCAGATTATTAATCAAGTGGAAAATGGTCAATTGGACTCGCAATCATCGTTGGTTTCTTTGGCTTATGGGCCTCAAATGCAGGCGTATGAGTACAGTGGATGTATTGTCAACGGAGTTAGATTTCATACCGAACAGCGAGATGTTAATCATGTGACTCAAAATTCTGGAATTGTAGTCCAAGGAGACACGGCTCAGATGTAATTGACTTCTACGGCGTATTGCAATCGGTCATTGAGTTCATATATCGACCCAGACGACATACTGTGCTATTCCAATGTAAGTGGTTTGACACTAATGCCAGAAAGAGGAGAATTCAAGTTAGTAATCATCTCACGTCAATTAATGTTCAACGTTGTTGGTACAAGAATGATCCATACATTTTTTGTACGCAAGCACGTTCAGTGATATATATACCTGATCCTAAGTTAGGAACTGGATGGATGGTGGTAGAAAAGTTACAACATAGGGCCATTTGGGACACGCAGGAGAAAGATAGAGTTGACATATCAGATGAAACACAAGAAGTCTCCGGCAATTTTGAAGTTCCTGAACAGATATTTGTTGGACCAACTGTCAACGTTCCTGAAAATATAACATTAACTCGATCTAGTACAGACGTTGAACTAATTCCTCATTCTGAAGTGAGCGTTGAAGTAGCAAGTGAAGAACAATTTGACACTGAAGATGACTTCGATTCCAGTCACGAATCCTCAAATACCGACGATAATAGTGATTAATTATGAAGTTACAGTATTTTTTGTGATGGATGAATAATTTTATGGATTAATGTATGGTTGTTGATTTTAATTACTCTTTAGAAGATAACTATGTAATGAATGAGTTTTTTGTTTCTGAGCCGAGGAAGAAGAGAAGCACTGGTTGCAGGGATGTAAAGGACATTTAGCGTCGATTACTTCGACGCTAATATCAATTACTTCGACGCTAATTGTTAGGCGGGTTATTGAAAAATTAGGGTTTTTTTCCGGGAAATTTAATTTTTATGTAGCGTCGACATACTATATTCGACGCTATATGTCTTACATTTAGCGTCGCCAATTTTATGTCGACGCTATATGTCTTTAATTTCGCGTCGAATACAGTATTTCGACGCTATATGTCTCTACTTTAGCGTCGAATATAGTATGTCGACGCTAATTAAAAATTAAATTTCCCGGAAAAAAACCCTAATTTTTCAATAACCCGCCTAACAATTAGCGTCGAAGTACTGCGACGCTAAAAGTCAATTATTTCGACGCTAAATGTCCTTTAAATCCCTAAAACCACTGCTTCTCTTCTTCCTCGGCTCAGAAGCAAAACTCATTTCTCATTCTCCAACAGTGACGAACGAAGGAAATCAACAGGTAAGTCTCCTTTGTTGATTTAAAATTGTTTATGAGGATGAATTTGATGAATTTGAGGATGAGTTTGATGATATTATTGATGAAATTGATGAATTATTTTTTGATGAAATTGATGATGATGATGATGATGCTGCTGTTCTTGCTTGCCAGAACAGCAGCAATTGCTGCTGTTCTTGCCCAGAACAGCAGCATTTGCTGCTGTTCTTGCCCAAGAACAGCAGCAAATGCTGCTGTTCGTCTTCAAAATCATCATCATCTTTGGTTAATATTTATATAATGTTAAGTTTGAATTTGTGCCCTCTTTGGTTAATTATAACTGTTTGATAAGTTTGAATTCCAGTGAGCTCACTTTCGTGTGGCGTTCTCAAACGCGTTCGAACGGACCAATTCCAGTGAGCAAGCGTTCGTATGGCGTTCTCGGCCGCGTTCGAACGGACCAATTCCAGTGAGTTCACGTTCGTATGTCGTTCTTTAATATGTTCGAACACCCACTTTACGTTCGAACGCGTTAAAGAACGACATACGAACGTGAACTCACTGGAATTCAACCGTTCGAACGCGTTAGAGAACGCCATACGAACGCTTGCTCACTGTAATTGGTCCGTTCGAACGCGTTTGAGAACGCCACACGAACGTGAGCTCACTGGAATTGGTCCGTTCGAACGCGTTAGAGAACGCCATACGAACGTGTGCATGAGAAGTCGGTGTGATTGTGTGCTTCGTGGTTGGTTATATGTATCCCATTGATTGTGTGACTGTGTGTATGTACGTGTATGATGGAACTCGTAGATTATATGGATAATCAATGCATATGTGAAATGAATGAATGAATTTGAAAACGAAAGTGAGCATTCGATGTTATAAGCGCTTTTGTTAAGTTGTATTGACTTGTATGGATATGTATGTATATGTATAAGAATTTTGGAATTTGATGACGCTAATGCGACGGGTTTTTGCAGATGGCACCGGGCAATCGCAAACGGGCTACCGCGACTCCATCTACATCAGCAAGGGCAACTGGCCCTGGTGATTTCTCTGCTAGGACAGGTGAGTCCAGTACAGTGAAGGGTCGAGGACGCACCCGTGGCCTGGGGTTGGCTAAGTACGTTAAGGCTCACGGTCGTATCCGGATAGAGATATCAGATGATGGACACACTCAAGTCGGACAACATAATTCAGCGTTTAATACAGCCATAGGAGCTACAGCTCGATATGAAGCTCCCCAAAACTACGTATCTTGGAGAAAGATACCGTGGGAGACGAAACTGAACCAGCTATTCCGTTCGCTACTTGTAAGTTTTCGATATTGTTTGTTATTTAACATTTTTATTTTATACTTAGAGTTACTCGAATTTTCATGTAGGAATGGTTCGACTTCGATCTGACCCAAGTGAATGTCCAACAATATATTGACTACCACATGGGGAAAAGTTATAAAGATTATAGAACAAAAGTCTTGAAACCAATATTCGACGAACATGGACCTTCAAATGCTCCACAACACAAACCTGATTTTATAGAGGAACAAGACTGGACATTTTTATGTGAGCTTTGGTCGAGCAAAAAACACGAGGTAAATTTTGAAATAAACGGAAATTTATAATTGTCTTTGTTTTCGGTACTTACAGTGTTCGTGAATACAGGATAAATGTCACGCAAATGCGGAAAATCGAAGTCACTTGCGTTTTAACCACCGTGGAGGTTCGAAGCCATTTATCCAACATCGTGCCGAACATTCTGAGGTAAATATATCCTAACGTAAAATTTAACAGTTAATTGTTTTTACTATCTGGAATAATATTGAATTTATTTTATGTTTATAACAGAGTAGCACATGTGAGGTGCAATCATTTCCAGATTTTTTCCGTGTGACGCATTACAATGACAAGAATAAATGGATAAATGAAGAAGCCGAACGCTGCTATGTAAGTTTCAGTTTTTAAAATAAAATAATTAATATTATATATGTTAAATTTTTTTTCTCAAATTCTAATATTAACTTATTTTTGAAACATGAAACAGAACGAAATGATGGAACTCCAACATCAAACTCAGGAGACAGGGACCGACCCCATACCAGATGAGCAGCTGTCGCAATTGGTTTTCAAGAATCAGACAGCTTACAACGTTGGTCTTGGCACTCGTAAGAAGCCAACGTCATCTGCACGCAATAATGGTAATTCGGACAATGTCTCTCTTCGAGACGAGTTAGTCACCACCAAAGACGAGCTGCAGCAGACTAAGGAGAAGCTACAACAGGTCACGGTGGACCACAAGAAGAAGATGATGGACCACGAGAAGAAGATGGAGCAGTTGGAACAGCAACTGCTGGCTTTCCGTCAGATGTTCGAGGCCTCAATGAGTCATGGTGCATCGGGCTCGAGCGTCCCCCCATCACAGTAGCAATTAATTTTATATTTAGTTTTGTATAAACATTTTGAACAAATAGATTTAATATAATATTTCTTTTTTCTAAAACAAATTTCAATATAATATTTCGTCATTAATTACATTTTTTTTCAACTAAATTAAATATTTTAGACCAAAAATAAGTAAATTACTAATTTTTTAAAAAAATAAGTTATTTACTTTTAGCGTCGAATATTTCGACGCTAATAGTATACAAAATGGCCGCTGTAAGCGTAAATATATTTCTTTTTAAATATATGTTAGCGTCGACTAGTTTCGACGCTAAAGGTGACTTTTAGCGTCGACAAATATCGACGCTAATAGTAAAAAACATGGTCGCTATAAGCTAGTTTCGACGCTAAATGTGACTTTTAGCGTCGACAAATATAGACGCTAATAGTAAAAAACATGGTCGCTATAAGCTTACATATAATACTTTTTTAATATACTTTAGCGTCGAAAAGTTTCGACGCTAAAAGTTTGAATTTTTGCGTCGATATATTTCGTCGCCAAATATAAAATATAGCGTCGAAAATTTTACTTTTAGCGTCGAAATAAATTGGACGCAGACTACTGTTTTTTAGCGTCGCATTTAATTATTTCGACGCTAAAGTGGTTTTCGTCGACATTTTATCGTCCATTTTTTGCGTCTAATTTTTTCGACGCTAATATAATTTGCGTCGAAATCGTCACTTATGGCGTCGAAACAATTCGACGCTAAATGGTCTAATTCTTGTAGTGCACTACTTTCCCTTGACAAGACAAATACTCAAACGCACTGTTTTAATGGAATTGATATTTCATATTTGGTTTTTCCGGATAAAATTTGGACAATTTTATCCAGGTAAGGCATCATTTTTTGATTCATTAGTTCGTTTTTCATTTTGACATTCCATTTATTACAACCTATTAAATGTTAACAGAAATAAAAATAAAACTACTATTTGATGTACTATAACTGAAAAATTAAGCTAATACTCTAATTTTTGAAATATGAACAAAAAAAAAATCTTTTAATGCTAGACCGACCTATAATAAACCTGCCACTAACTAGTTGCACTTCCTCAGCACTCTGTAACCATCAAATATTTATCTTTTATCAAAAATAAATTTTGAATCTTTATAATTATTTTATCATTTTGGACACTTTAAAAAAAAAAATTGGGTGTTGAAAGTGTGAGAAATTGTTTATTCATGGATGGAAATGGGCTTAATGCCTATATCTAACAAATTACTTTAATAGAAACTCAACCTAACTGATTGGAGATCTTAAGATCTAAGTTTAAAATGGACAACTTAAATTTTATATAATTTAAATGGAGCATAGCAGAGATAGAATCTCAATTCCAATTCTATAATGACTCAGTGTTATCTGCCATTGGTTAAAGATAAGATAACTTTTAATGATCAATATATCTTGTGAATCGTCTAAATGGAGTATGACATGATACTCTTAATAGAAGATCACATATTTTAAGTGAGATGTGAGGTCGCTTCTGTGAGATTTATAAAGGTTAAATTCTCAAAGAGCACTTAAGAAATCATAATTGTTCAAGTCCAAAATAAACACAACCGTAAGAATTATGATATGTTCTCTAAGAGCGTTTAAAAATGAGATACATCTTTTAATGACTTTATTTCACTTAAGAACATATCATTTCATGTGAATAGATATGACATTAAATGTAGAAACATAAAGGTCGTATGAAATGATGCAAATTCAAGTCAAGTGAATTGATGCAACCATTGTCATCAAATGCAACTCTTCAAAGGTAGTCCTTTTATTTTTATTCATTCAGTTCATCATTATTTGCTCTATTTCTTTCTTCTTCTTCTTGAGAGAAAAGTCTCTCATAGAATCCATATTTAAGCATTCAGTGTAGAGAGAGTCTTAATTAAAGAAGTTCATTATTCTTGTTGATTTGAAAGTACATCTATTATTATTTATTAAGAAGATCATTGTATCAGTGTAGAGAGAGTCTTTATTTTTATACTTCCTTTGTTGCCCATATAAAAATAAAGGGAAATTGTCTAAGAACCACCTTATGATTGGTGAAATTACATATAAGGCATCAAACTGAAGTGATTCATTGATAATTTTTCAAAAATAAAATAATTAATTATCCTCAATTGAAAAAATATATATTATGCGCGTGGTATCATATCACATATGTAACAACCAATAATATTACCGCGCATATTAAATAGTAAAAAATAACTAAATAAATAGTAATTTTATTTAACACAACTCCTAAAAATTCTATAAAAAATTATTGATAATATCACTTCACCTATTTAATGGTGGTACCAAAGAAATATTGTCTCATGAAACAATTCATCCATTATTAATTATGTGCTGCACTGAATGAGCAAATATAGGCTTTTTTCAATACAATAAATATAGTTGGTTTAGATAAAATTTAAACGTAACACCTCACTAGATGTAGGATGCTACCAGAATGAGACAATGTTAACCCATCTCCATAAATCTTAAATAAAAAAAAAAACAGACATTACCCATCCTAAAACTAGAGAACCTGGATAAAAATGCAGCATCCAACACATTACAGGGACTCAGGCCACTCACAATACATCAAAATCAAAACGACACTCAAGGACTATGTGCCCAGAACATCACATCTCATATAATATAACCAAATATTATAAATTTTACTATTACATTTCTCCCATATGACTAACAATCCCAACATTCTAAAGCCCAAAAGAATAACCCATAGTGACTTTACAAAATAATATTTGTCATCCGACATCATCTCCGTCAAAAGTAGAGACTACAACAAAAGAATGGAAAACCTGCAATCATGAAGAAACTGAGGGGATGAGTCTTGTGGACTCAGTGAGTAGATACTAAAAGAAAACAAACATAAGAAAAATCTAAAACATGTCAATAAATAGATTTTCATGCATGTATCGTCAAAAACATATTAGACATACAACGCCCAAGTCGCGCCCATAGACTGAACATTTTGACCATTAACATGTAATTTTGACCAATTAACATGTAATTATCACAATTATGAAACTTTCTATAATATGAAATTTCTAATCAACAAACATTCAATTTTAACTATTACACGTGCAACCAAACAATTAAATATGAAACTTTATAAATTGCATGAAACTTCTAACCATTAACATGTAACTTTCATTATTAACATGCAATTACCACAACCAAAAAATATGAAATCTTATAAAACATGAAATTTCTAATCATCGAACAATCAACTTTTACCATTAAACATGCAACCATTAGCAATAAATATGAACCATTTACTAATATGAAACTAAAATGTTTGAACAATCTAACTTTAACTATTAAACATCAACCTTATTTTTTAATATTATAAGGTTGCTTGTTTGGTTGCCAAGTGGCAAAGTAACTTTGCCATATGTTCATATGAAAATTTTGTGCGGACAACTGTATGACAAAATGATTCTCTCTAATCTTTATATATATATGAAGCTGATCTATTAAGGATGCCCACAACTTTTTTAAGTTGCAGGCGTCCAACGGTGGCCATTGGATCCAATTTAAAGGATCCAACAACCATGGTTTAATAGAGGTTATTACGGATATTAAAAATCCTTATAGATATGGGCCCACCGACTTGGTGTGTTTTGATTGGATACTTGTATAATTTTCAATATCAGTTGATTGAAACAATTAGCTGCGTATTGATATTCTTATACTATTAAATATAAAAATAATTATGTGAAAGAGAGCCCATGTGATCTCATAAATTAATATCATGTACGGGTTTAATTTTTCATATTAATTGAATGAATAAACGGATTATAAATATTGACATCATCCGAAAGGTGACGTACATGTTTGATACAAATCTAAAATTTTTATGATATTTGAGCAAAAAAAAATTAAAAAATAAAACTTCAGGGGATGGGGCATTTAGCTTTTTTTTTTTTTTCAGCTTTTCTTTATTCTCGGGAATTCACCGACAAGCTTCTATTTAGTAGTTTAGTTCATAGGTCATTCTCAGACCAACTAAGCTAGTTGGTAAGAAAGCACTATCTGTTAATCACTTGTATCGAAAGGTCAAAATTTTTCTTACCCTTCAACTAAAATTTCAATGCTTAACAAACCCTTAAGCAACAGAGCTTCTCCTGTATGTGCCTCCAGCCTAGAAGCTTATTTTTTCCAAAACCCAGTTGGAAAATCTGTAAGCTTTCCTTTCACATAGTACCCGAAAGCTGTTGCAAGTCCATTGCTAATTTACTTGAAGAAATGTTTTGCTAATGATTCTGAACTTTATGAATCTTAGAGAGCTGAATTTTGTTTATTGATCTGTTTATTATCAAGTAGATACATATTTTTGTTGATAGCAGTTATTGTTTAAGGTGACTGTTTACAAAAATGGTGGCTAGATTCAGTTTGAGTTCGTTATTTGGTCATTTCAGATATATTTATTTTGAAGTTGTCCGTTTCAGCAACAAATTAATAAAGGGTCATGGTAAAGTTCGGATTTTTCAACCGTTCTATGTGCTTGCCACTGGCTCATTGGTAACCTTCTTTTTAGCTATGATGTGTGCATATTTGTATTTGTTTCCGAAGCTTCAGCCAGTGACTAACAGTTATGAGATTCCTAAATCAAGTGATTCAGTTGTTAGTTGCAATGTTTTTGAAGGAAGGTGGATTCAAGATGAAACTTACCCTTTATACAATGTTTCTGAATGTCCTTTTGCGGAGCGTGGATTTAATTGCTTGGCTAATGGGCGGAAAGATAGAGGTTATACAAAATGGAGGTGGAAGCCAGAGAATTGTGATATTCCAAGGTTTAGTGCTCGAGAATCCTTGAAAAGCTTCGTGGGAAACGGATTGTCTTTGTTGGTGATTCATTAAGCAGAACACAATGGGAATCAATGATATGCTTGCTCATGACGGGAGTGGAGGATAAGAGGAGTGTTTATGAAATTAATGGAAATAAAATTACTAAACGGATCAGATTTTTAGGGGTACAATTTAGTTCATTTAATCTTCGTGTTGACTTCTATAGATCAGTTTTCTTGGTTCAGCCTGGTCCTGTGCCAAGGCGTGCCCCAAAAAGGGTTAAGTCGACACTTAAACTTGATCAGATGGATGATATTAACAAAGAGTGGATTGATACTGATGTTTTGATTTTTAATTCAGGGCATTGGTGGTCACGGACCAAGCTTTTTGAAATGTAAGTTGTCTAATTTTTTAGCTATGCTTTTCATCATTAATATGTGGCAAATTACCTAAAACTAGGGTCAGTTATGACTTTCTGTTTGTTTTGCTTCCTAATTATCTTCATAAGATTTTGGTTGTTAGTGTGCTTGATGATTTTACATGAATGTAATACCCTGAACTTCACTATTGTATTCTCTCTGGATCCTAATTTCTCTATTTATTAACTGCTCCTGCATCATACTGTACTTTGGACATTGACAAATGCTTGTTAAGAAACTTGCAATGTAGCTTGAGAATCATTTTCATGAGCTAATAGACACTTAAATGGTGTAATGCAAATGAAGCTATATTAGAAAGTTCTGGAGAATAGAGAAATGTCCTCAACTTTGTCTAGCTTTGCAATTGTGTGCATTTACACACACTTCATTAGGCATCAGAGTTACTATGTAGATCTCTCTCTCCCTCTGTCCCTCCCATATGTCTGCATCTGGAAAGCATCTGTCTCATTTTAGATCGCAATCCAATAATCTTGCCATGTGTTTGTAAATTTTAACTGCAATTTTCCAGATTTACCTTTTGCAATCTAGAATATGCTTTGAGAATGCGACTAACATGAGTTCTATCTAGACAGGGGCTGCTATTTTCAGATAGGTGGATCTCTGAAACTTGGAATGCCAACCACAACTGCCTTCAGGGCTGCATTAGACACGTGGGCGTCTTGGGTTGACACTTGGATTAACAATAATAGAACGAGTATATTCTTTCGAACTTTTGAAGCATCCCATTGGAGGTGTGTCATGTTGTTAATCATTCTATACAATTAGTAGCATTTTATGATTGTCTATGTATAATGGTCAAAGTCTCTTTCAGTCAAATCCTGCATCAGTTTAACTGTTCTGTTTTAGCTGGAAGTGATTGCTGCCGGTTTCCCTTGACTGAGTTGCTGCTAGTATAAAATACTTCATCTTCTTGTTGAAGTTATCAAAGGGCACTCTATTAAATCTCATCTTCTAACATGAAAATCTATAAAACTTAAAACATTGATGGATGTGTCTCTAGGAATGGAGGAACTCATAACTTCATGCAGAATTAGTCCTTGCCACTTTTCGGAAACTGGTTTTAATTCTTATTACTCGTAGTTTGAGCTTGGCTGCTGTCGGTTATTTATTCTCAATAATATTTTGCGCAAATATGGAAAATTTACTGACTGTTTTACCATAATTGTGCTAGCGGTCGAAACCGTAGTTCTTGCGAAGTGACTCGGCAACCTTCACCTGATACTAAAGGGGGAGACCACAGCCCCATTTCAGATATCATAATTGATGTTGTGAAAAAAATGGCTGCCCCGGTGACAGCTTTGCATGTTACACCCATGGGTGCATTCCGGGGTGATGCTCATGTGGGTACTTGGAGTGACAATCCATCTGTTTCTGATTGTAGCCATTGGTGTCTGCCTGGAGTCCCTGATATGTGGAATGAAATTGTCTTCTCCAATCTGCTGTCAAATAACCTTCGATGAGCATAAGTTGAATTCCATTTCCTTCACTAGCTTCGAGCATCGGTGGTATGTTTTTCTTCTCACTAAGGATACAGAAGATGATGAACTTCCTTTGCAGATTGATTTTTTTTTTTTTTTTTTTAATCTCTGACTTTGAAAATCATTGTGAAATATCACCTTAGTTTATAAAATTCCTCTAATTCTTTTAGTGTTTTCTTTCATAATTTTTTTTTTTTGCTTGGCATTAGCGCAAAAGAGCAGTGCTCACTCAAACTGTCTTTCATAATATGAGCTCTTTGCTGGACTAGTTGAATCTAGTTTGTATGATAATAAAGGAAGCCTGTTACGAAAGTTTCCTTATTTTTGTGAATAAATTTGTAATGATAGCCTCACTAATAAATAAAGTTAAAGGAATTCTTATGGTTATATGAAAATTGGAAAAATTATTGCGCAGAGCAAGAAAACCAGAGCGAGCGCTCTATCATTTGAACTACCTACCCATTTTCCCAAGTTATCAACTCTTAGTTTAGTTATAACATATAAATAATAAGAGCAAACCAAAGCTGTGATCTCTTGTAGAAGTGTTGCATAATCTTGACATTTAGTTACTTTCAGTATATACAAACGATTTTTTTTTTTTTTAAAATCCAGAAAGTTATTTTTAAAATTATTGATAGTGTTTGGTTGTATTTATAGTAAAATTTCTTAGAATTAAAAAATATATTTTGCCTCTACTAGTAAAGATGGTAAAATAGTAGGGGTGGATAAGAAAGTAACTTAAATTGAAAAACCGAACCGAACCGGAAAAAATCCAACTGAAGTTATAATATTTTTATTTTCAAAAATAATTGTTGGATATTTTAATTAAAAAAACCGAAACGAACCGAATTAGAATAATTTTTTACTTAAAAAAATCAAACCGAATCGAATTAATTGAATAATTTAGTTTATTAAAAATTTTAAAATCTAATTATGTTGTTATTTTATAATAATATTTGTTATATTATTTAATTTATTTAGTGTTTAGTGATGATTAATTTTATGAAATATTTATAATTTTTTACTTTTGTTATAATTTTTTTTTATTTTCCAATATTTTAAATAATTTAAATGATGATTATATCTTATGAATTTTTTTGTATAAAAAAATTTAAAGAAATGTTAGATTTAGTCAACTTTATTAAATTTTTAACTTATTATTATTATTATTAAAAATTGAATAAATCGAATTGTACCAAACCGAACCGATAATTAAATATAATTATATTTTTTTACATAAAAACCGTACAGTTATTTTTTTAAAAAAACCGAATAATTATAATTATAATTATAATTTTTTTTAATAATTATATCGAACCAAACCGAACTGTGTCCACCACTATTGAGAAGCTTTTTTAAAAAATTTACTTATTTTATTTCACAACATTAATTTTTTTTTTTAATAATACAACTTTAAAAAATTTGTCGATCAAAATGTTTATATATACTTAAAGTTCAAAATTCCTCCTTTTAACTCCTTTATCACCCTCAGCCTTTCATTCATTATAAGTGATTTTGAGCTGTCCCTAGGTTACATGTTGTTAGACTGATAATTTTCGTCTCAGGGGCAATTTCGAGATAACCTTCCCGAGACAACCCTCCATCAACCTTGAATTTGTTTGGTTATGGGGAGACCAAAGACAAATGTGGCAAGAAGCAAAGCAAATGCAAGAAAATCGACAGAGAGTGTTTAACGTGGTTCGGCCGAACTGATCCAGCCTACGTCTACGGGTACAAAGTAGATGCGGTTATTTTATTACCAAACGAGCCGGACCGACCTGTTTAGGGATAGATCTAATAGTAACCGAGCTGTTGGTCGATCTTTGTGTTTTTTACAAGTAGTAATCGAATGAAAGTTTTTCTAACCCCTATAAATGAGATCGCATTCCCCTTATATACTAATGAATATTCAATACGGTTCCCATATCTTTGTGACGTCAGGTTTGCGGGTTTTCGGTGATTTGACAAGTTCTCTTCCCCAATCTGCCATCATCGAAAGCAAAGCCTACCCTCCGATTCCCGTCACATCACGCCGTAAAAGTACACTGTCATGCTTTTTCATAAATGATGACAGCCTGTTGGATTTCGAAAGTGAAAGTTGATTTTGGAGGGAAAATCCAACTACACTGAATCCACGTCGGTCTTTAAGAGGTCAGCCAAATGATCCGCCGAGCTTCCCAAGCTTTTTCCGCCCTGACCCGAAATATCCGAACTCATCGGCTTGTTCCAAGAGGTAAGATATATCAAACCGAGCCGCCGGTCTTAAGTGGACGGCATCGGTTCTGGTGTTGTTTGGCCAATGAAATCCGCGCTAGATCATATCCTCTGGTCGGTCATACACGAAAGACTGGACCCGAGCTCCACGTCGGGTCGAAGAGCAACATGTACACTCTGAGCATGGGTCATCCATATGAGGAGAATTCCCTCTTTGCCATTGCCGAACTGTTTAGATACATTGGTCGCAGAACTATTCAGCTCCATGTTGGGTACTCCATACTCAACCTCATTATTTGTGGCCTCGAAGGCGAATCTAAGGGCACATACCACCTCCTCACCTTCACTGCTCCACAAGACAACCCCAGCTCCACAGTCTTGCGAACTAACTGAACCGTCCACCGACAACTCCCACGTGGTCTTCGAAACTTCCAAAATTTATGGCCTGCGAACTCGGCCATGAAATCAGCTAGGGCCTGTCCTTTTACCGCAACTCTCGGTAAGTAGGTTATATCATACTCTCTCAGCTCCACCGATCACTTCACTAACCGACCCGAGACCTATGGTTTATACAAAATCTGCCTCAGGGGATGATCCGTGTAGACCCCAATAGGGTGGGCTTGGAAGTAGGGTTGTAGCTTCCGGGCCGCCGTAACCAAGGACCAAGCTGCCAGTTCATGGGCCGGGTACCAGGTCTTTACATCAAGCAGGGCTTTGCTGATATAATACATCGGTCTTTGGACCTTTATCGGCCTCCTGCACTAGCACCGAGCTTACGGTATGTTCAGAAACAACTAAATACAAGAATAGAGTCTCACCCGGGATCGGTTTAGCCAGAAGCGGAGGTTGAGCTAAGTATTGCTTGAGCTACATGAAGGCTTCCTCGCACTCGGCCGTCCAATTGACATCCCTCTTGGCTTTCTTGATCATCTTGAAAAAAAGATGACATTTATCAGTTGCCCGGGAGATGAACCGGTTTAGTGCAGCCACTCGGCCCGTTAAGCACTGCACCTCTTTGACCGTCTTGGGAGATCTCAACTCCAGGACTGCTCGGATCTTCTGGGTCTATTCCTCGTGTACTGACCATGTATCCCAGAAACTTTCCCGATGCTACACCGAATGCATACTTCTCTGGGTTCAACCTCATGCTATGCTTTCTTATCAAATCAAATGCTCTCGCGAGGTCTGCCAAATGATCATCCGACTCTATGGTCATTGTGACCATGTCGACATAAACTTGCATGGTTTTGCTGATGAGGGGCTTAAAAACTTTGTTCGCCAGCATCTGAAATGTAGCCCCAACATTCTTCAAACCGAAAGGCATCACCTTATAACAATACAGCCCCCGGTCTGTGATGAAAACCATTTTCTCCTCGTCCTCGGGATACATCTTGACCTGATTATATCCTAAGAAGACATCCATGAAACTTAGCAGCCTATGACACGCCGTCGAATTTACCAGCAAATCCACATTCGAAAGCGGGAAATTGTCATTTGGGCATGCCTTATCATGATCAGATAAGTCCACACACATCCTCCACTTCCCAGTGGGTTTCTTCACTAAAACCACATTCGATACCCATTACAGGTATTTCACCTCTCTGATAAAACCAGCTTCTAACAATCTTTCCACCTCAGCCCCTATCGCCTCACATCGTTCCTGATTGAATATTCTTCTCTTCTACTTGATTAGCTTGTGAGCTGGATCCACTGTTAAACGGTGGCTGATGAATCCGGGTTCTATTCCGGGCATGTCTCTATGCCCCAAAGCAAAAATGTATGCATACTGCTTTAAAAATTTTAGCAGGCCCTGCTTCAAGTTTTCCTCCAAACCCACTCCTATTTTTATAATATTTCCTGGGCCGAAGAGTTCTAATGGCTCCACTGTTGGACAATAATGACCCATAGCGTCACTATTTGTACAGATCATAGTGTTGTTGTACAAATTAACTATGTGACAAAGGAGATTGCTCTCTTATCATTTGTGATTAGATCACCAAGATGTATAAATGATAGGAGGTCCATATGATTAGTTCCTGGATTGAGAATGATATGAGACAATATCAGTCCACGAAGGATAAATCATTAAATATCCCTAGTCAAAGTATTATCGAGATTGGACATCGATAATGCGTAAAAGACTAGTATTACACTTGTGCGCGTTTGTGATGGCACAACGACATAGTTATCATATATTTGGGTCTATGATACTCATGCAAGTGTAATATGAGGTTGTGTTTTACCGATGGTATGGGAAACAGCTTCGCTCTGGATAGACCCCCTCGGAATTCCATTGGTAGTATGACTATGTGTCTATGGAAGTCCGAAATCAGGGTAGGTGTATTTGGTCTTAACCTGAGACTTGCACCGCTAATACTTGCGACAATCAATATGCTTTGGTTGAGGTCGTCCAAGGCTTTAACAGGTTATGTGTACGCCAATACTGGGTATATTGAGAATCGTAGTGTGTTGGGTGTGATGTTAAGATGGAAGTGTTACTCCAGTCATATGGAGATGATGGTCATGTAGGATACGGGACTGGTTCTCTTAAATGCTGCAGCTATCGGGATAAAATGACAAGGTCAGGTTTATCCGATTATAGAGACTAGTTACCAGACATCTGACATGTGCTTCGTACGAGGCATACACAATTCCAACCCCAGGCTTAGCACGTGATCATCCGAAACTGGACGGAAATACGAAATACTACGTATACTACGCCTGATATAGATCTTTTATTCCCGTAAGGATATTTCCGGTGAATTGGGAAGGCATGTCGCTTTGCTAGAAGCCAACCTTGTCTTGTAAATCGGTATAAACGTAGTACGAGGTACTTACGTGTGCGGATAGTCCGACGACCGAATTTACTGCCAATATATCCGGGGATCTCATGGGTCGTTTCCCAAAGATTCACCGATGACGTATGACTCGCACTCTAAATTAATCTGGGATTAATTAAAAGAGAGAAAATTAATCTAGGATTAATTGCGGAGATATTTTATTTGGGATAAAATATCATTTAAAGAGAGATAAAGATTAATTTGGAATTAATCGATAAATTGATATATTCGATATATTAAATGAAATTAGATTTCGACGCGAAATTAAAATCGGATTTTAATTCGAGCGAACGAGTTAATTTAGAATTAATTCGTTAGCGATGTGAATAGTGATTTCGCTAGGCATAATCATTTAATTACGTCGCAACGGAAAATTCGTTAATTTAGAATTAGCGAACCCGAGCCCGGGATTGATTGCGAGCGCATTCGCATTTCGAATTCGAGTGCGACACGCAAGTCAAATCAAGCGTCAAATCGCTAGTCATATCAAGCGTCAAATCATTAGTCACTTTGAGTGATGTGACAATTTGTCACTTGATTGATGGATTGATGGTGGTAGTTGGCAAGCATTTATTGGCTTGACTTTTGTATTTGGTAAATCAATTTATTTGATTTTTTGAAATTTGAAAATGGTGTATTAGATACACAAAATGAATTACCAAAAATACTTCCATCTCTCTCTCTCTTTTCTTTCACGGTTTGGAGCCTATTTTCCCCCTCTCTCTCACGGTCTTGGACTTGTTTTTTCTCCTCTGGTTTTGCTTCACTGCCGAGAATCAAGAGAAGAATAAGTGGTGTTTTGTGGCAAAAATATCAAGAGCTAGCACTTAAATGGGTACATACAAAGGTGATAGGGAACTCATTTCATGAGCATGGAATCACCTTGATAAGCTTGGAGCTTGGAGCATCAATGGAGGGCCAAGATGGCCGAATCCATGGAGGACAGAAAGTGGAATGCCGTGACTTCTCAATGGGCGGAAAATCGATTTTTGTTGTCCACCACATCGCTCAACCGCTCGATGTAAGTATTCATCGACTTCCTTGTATGTATTCACTTTGTATTTTCATTGCTTCAAATGATCTTGGGATGCTTAGAGAATTCCAACAATGGTATCTATGAGCAAGGTTGAGCATGAAAATATATTTGGGTTAAAATTGGGTAAAATGTGTTTGAGCATGATTTTATGAAATTGGATGATTAAGTATGCTTAAATGTAGTTTAATTGAAGATTGATTGGATCAATTTCATGAAAAATTGTTTGGAACAAATTTGCCCAAAATCTTAGCTTGGCCGAGAATGAGACTTGCCCTAAATGTCTTGGATTTTGATTTTTTGATTCATTGGATGAGTTGGAATCAATTGGGAATGTTGATTTAATGTTGAATTTGATTCAATTGGTTTGGATTTAAAATTTGACATAAAATCCCCCTTTTGCCGAGACTTTGAAGCATGAATTGGGTTTGATTTTTGTTAAATTGTGTTGGATACTATTTGATGTTAAAGAGCATGATTAGTTATGTAAATTGATGATTTGGAAATGTTGATTTATGTAATTAATTATGTTATACACTTTAGATTAATTAAATTGTAAAATTGGATTTTTGTAATTTAGTTAATTGGGCTTAAATTGGATTTGGGCTTGTATTGTTGTAAATGGGCTTCATTGGGCTTGGTTGTACCAAGTTAGGTTTAGGCTAAATTGGTTGGATCCAATTAGGCCCAAAACCGCTTCCATAAAGCCCAAATGCGACTAATGGACCTTTAATTATTTAATTGGGCCTAATGGGCCTAAATTGATTTCTAAGCTTATGGGGTTACTCCTTGATTGGGCTTTGGTTATTGGGTTTGACCCAAGTTGACCAAAAGTCCACGACTTAAAGAAATTAATTAAAAGCCCATTGGACTTTAATTAAATTAACGTTGGACGTTAATCGGGTTTTGAGACCCATAACGATTAAATTTGGAATTTAAGTCGTAAAGGTTTATTAATAAAGTGTAATATTTAATTTGGAATTAAATAGCGAATTAGTATTAAATACAAATTGAATGGTATTTAATTTTGTAGTTTAATTTAATTCAAGAATTCGTACTTTGAGTACTTATTCGCAAAACGAGTTTGACTCGCGCAAAATCAAATCGTTGTTTGAACATTGGATGATCATTAATTATCAGATTAATTAATTTGACTAGATTGATTGATAACATGCTTGTGTGAATACATGGTTGCGATGCATGAATAATGTATATCATATGGATATTAGATGGGTGGGGCAATTTTAGAAATTGTTATAATAAATTTAGAATTTATTAATTGGACCTGCGTGTCCAGCCTATTACCTCCATACTCTATGTATTTCTCTTCTCACCTATTCCCCTCAATGTAAATGAGGTTTCTTTAGAAGTGTAGTGTAACGGGTAGAAGCAATACATGTGCTAGCGGGAGAGAGGATAAGGAGAGATTTGATCTAGGATCAATGTGTTAAGTATCCATCCACATATCATTATTATTTTAATTATACGCGCTTTATTATGTATTTAGAATGCATGTTTAAGGGTGTATGATGATGAGACCTTAACAAAGATAATAAATTGGTTGCCAATTTGCACGCGAAAAACCCTCACATAATATTAAGCGTTTTTCCTTCCATTGAGTGATTCTTACTCAAGATCTAAGACTGTCATTGGTTTGTTGGCCAAAGTCAAGACCTTTGTCCGTCGAGGATGTGTTTGAATCACGAAGGCTTTGTTCCATATTGGTGTCTTGTCCAAGTTGTGGTTTGTTGGCCAAAGTCAAGACCACATCTTGTCCATCGACATTGATTACGAAGCTTTCCATGGTCAATGGGTTCCGCTTAACTGTGATCACTAAGTTTGTTGTGCCAAAGCCAAAGTTTAGTTGATTCAGAGGAAAAAGGTTAGGCAATATATTGGATATATTGGCATATATAAGATATATGTTTCGGACTTGGATGTCCCCCTATTGGATCTAGGAATTGGATTGGATCCAATTGATCTTAGAAATCTACCTAGTTAATTATCATACAATTTGTTGGCCAAAGTCAAGATTGTGTGATATTTAACGGGATCCTAGCCCACTAGGAAATACAGTTTCTCGAGTACTCGACAGAGGGTTAGAGGCTCGCCAAAAAATAGTGGGAGACAATAATTAAATTTGCAATATTCGTTTAATTACTTTCCATACGCACTCAAACAAATATCATTCGTCATATATATTAAATGTTAGTTGGACTAATATTTAAATCGTTGTTTTAATAAACAGTTGGACTGTACACAAACAATTAAATTATAGTTGATTAAATAGTTGGACTATAATAATCATTATAATTGATAGTACCGAAATCGTTGATTAAATAGTTGGACTATTAGAATCAAGATAAATTGAAAGATTGACATTTAAAACATAATCTTAGGGAAAATGTATTTAAATGGTTTAATTTTCAAATTGGGAATTAAATTTCAGGATGGTCCTGGAATTAATAAGTTACTTTATTTGATAAAATAACATATTGGGCCTAAGCCCGGAGTTAAGCAAATAGTAGAGCATAATCTTTGGAAGATTTATGTGATGATAACTTTAGTGCTTAATCCGATAATCTTGCCGAGAAGATTCCTTAATTTCTTAATCAGAACTAAGGATTAGATTCTTAATGTATGATAATGAAATTGAAGGATCTTCATAAATCTATGCTTAGATTTTAGAAGTAATAAATTGCAATACAAAACTCTTGGAGAGTTAATGACTATTCTCAAGGAGATAAAGTCAAAGTTTGCAATTAGGCAAGTAGCCCAAGGTGCACCTTACTTCGATATTCTAGTCAGCCAAGGCTAGGCTAAAGGCTTATGAGGTGTTGAAATAGGCAAAGGCAAAATCATTATAATATTCTGGAAAGATAAAGGACATATCCCAAAATGTCTGCCTAAATTGTGGCAAACGGGATCGCGGAAGCGTGACTACCGTTTGGACAAAGCAGGCATGAAGAAATTAAAGACGGGGCATGTCTCTGACTTCAAATATGTTTGTCAGAATTATGTTCACTACTAGTATTAAAATTGGATTTTAAATACTTAGTGTGGTACATAAATATGTATTGATGTGCAGAATCTGCTATTAGCAGGATACTGACTTCAGTTGAGATTAATCTGCGAATTGAAAACGGGACGAAAGTCGCTGTTTCAATCGTAGATACCTAAGTTTAGAAACTACCATTCGGGTGTGTACCTAAATTTGGAAACTATTATAATGTAACTAGTTTGACTAGAAACATTATCTCTATATCAGTGTATAATCCGTTGCGGATGTACCTTTATATTCTAGAACATTAAAGTGTTTTATTATATAAAGATGATATTGAGATAAACACATTAGATGTGAATAACAGAATTTATATTTTGAATATAAATAAAATCTCAAATATATAACATGATAAACAAATAGCTCAAATTGATTTGATCAGAAGAAACTTTATGTGGCATTGTTGTCTGAGACATAATTAAACAAGAATCGTATATCCACACTTTTGAAGAGTGGGTACTATGACGGATTTGATTCTATTCAAATAATGTCTACGAATCTAGTTTATTGGTAAAGTGCCTAAAACACTATTTACTTGGTAAAAGTGCAAATGCCACAGATCTGTTAGCCCTAGTTCATAGTGAAGCAAGTGGGCCCATGTCTAGTTAGGCTAGAGGTGGATATGAATATTTCGTGACCTTTACGGATGTGGCATCGCGTTGTGGTTATGTGTTTCTTTTGAAACACAAATCAGAAACCTTACAATTTCGACACAAAATAGACAAACAGATCGGCTAAAGTATTAAACCATCACAATTAGACCATAATGAAAATACTTAAGCTATAAGTTTCTCATATACTTGAAAGAGTATAATATTCTTTCAATGAGGACTCCTCCCGGAACACGTCAATCTGACGGTGTGTCCGAACAGAGTAACCGAATTTTGTTGGACATGATAAGGTTAATCATGAGTCGCTCTGAGCTACCATTTCCTTCAAAGAGATATACATTAACAGTGCAGAACTTATTTTGAATAAGGTTCTATAAAATCTTTTTGACAGACTTCATATTAGATATGAACGGGAAAGAAAACGGGTTTCTCATTCCTGAAAATTTGGGTATGCTGGGCATATATTTAGATGATACCAAACTAAAACCCAAAATGGATAAGTGCCAATTGTAGGTTATCCTAGGAAAACCAAAGTATAGTACTTATACAACTCACAAGAGAACAATTTAATTGTTGCTCACCATGCGGTTTTCCTAAGAGGAATACCAATATGCAGTGGTCAGTGGGAGGATAGTAAAACTCGATGAAAATCGGAGTAATACTGTTCCTGGCACCGAATCTTAATAGAACATAAATAGTTCATCAAAGATGAAACTAAACCAATAATCTTCGAATACACAAGAACCGCGTAAGTCGGAGAGAGTCAGAAAACAACCTGGGGTATGGGTTTCTGATCTCACCTCATAAAAATGTCAATCTTTTGAGGTATACCAACTGACTACGTATGAGGAAGTGATACAAGGTATCGACTCCCTATTATGGCAAAGTGCCATGACATCCGAAATGGATTCCATGTATATCAACCAGTTTGGATACTAGTTGATGTACCGCAAGGCATTGTGCCTATTGGTACTTTATAAGTCTTCAAGGAAGACATACATGGATGGCAACATGCCAACGTATAAAGCTAGGCTTTTAGCAGAAAGGTATCGTTATCAACATTATGTTGATTTCGATTCAACCTTTTACTTGTTGCCATTGATAAATCCATTTGGATAATGCTTGCTGATGTTGCATGTTTCATTTATGAAATATGGCAGCTGAACGGCAAAACCACTTTCCTTAACGGAAACCTTTTGGAGGATGTTTACAACATCCTGTCAGGTTTTGTCGTACACAAACTAGCAAACAAGGTTTGCAGGTTATTCGATCCATGGCTGGATTGAAGCAAGCATTGAGTTCTTAGAATTATCATTTTGATGTAATCATAATGGTATATGATTTAATTCAAAACGAAAATGATTCTTGTGTATATAAGAAGGTTAGTGGGAGTGCACTGACAGTGGCTGTCCTATAAAATAATGATAATACATCATTTCTTGGAAATGATTTTCCCATAAAACAATCGGCGAAAACTTTGATTTCAGAAAATTCTCCGTAGAATTCTTGGGAGAAACAACCTTTATTCTAGGAATAAAAATCTACTGGGATAGATTAAGTTGTTAAAACTCTCCGAGAACTCGTACATTGAAAAATGTACGTGACCTGGTGTCTCATACACTTTGACCATATGAATTCACAATCAGGCCAATCCAAGTGATAGTCACTGGATTAAAATTAAGAACATCCGTTAGTTTCTTAGAGAACTAAGGATGCTATCTTTTACTATGGAGAAGGAGAACTTGAAGTGACTGGGTTCACTACTGCAAGTTTCCTAACCGATAATAACGACTATTAGTCGCCAATGGTATTATACAGTTTGAATAACGGTACAGTGATCTGGAAATCTTCCAAGCAAGATACTGTTACCGAATAAACAACAAATGCGGGTTATTGCTGCAGCTGAGGCAGCAATAGAAGCCTCTGGGTCGATTCTAAAACTAATTAGATTAGATATAGTTCTTTTAGCAGCTGAGCTAGGCTACAATGCAGGCTAAAGAATTAATGGTCACATCAACGATCCATATACATACTTCGATTATTCATCTGATTCGTTCGGATCATACATCGTGGCGATGTGATGATCGAATAAATCGCATCAGACGATAATCATGCAAATCCACTGACGAAAGCCTTTTCTCACCAGTTTAAGTGAACCGTACATAGTTCGGGTGTTAGACACTCGAGTGACTGGCTATAGGCCAAGTGGGCGATTGTTGGACAATTATGACCCATAGCGTCACTATTTGTACAGATCATGGTGTTGTTGTACAAATTAACTATGTGACAAAGAGAGATTGCTCTCTATCATTTGTGATTAGATCACCAAGATGTATAAATGGCAACAATTCTTTCTTGGTTTGTGAAGAATTTGGCCAAGCCAAATTCAAGGGAGAGAGATGGCCAAGTTTCGGCCAAGAGAGAAAATGGGAGAGAGAGAGCTATTCAATGTTTGTGTTTTGTTTTCTAAAAACCTAATACCAAAAAATCTCACAAATTTTGGTATATACTTTTCCAATAAGCAAAACAAACATTTGGAGGGAAAATGACATTAATTGCTCTCAACTACTCCCATCACTCATAAAGTGACTTGTATCACATCACTCAAAGTTGATGTGACTTCCATCACAAAGGGTGACTTGCAACGTGACTTGTGGGCCCCACTTTAATTCAAAATCCGAGTGGACCAGCAAACACATTCTGGGCTCGGGTTCGTTAATTCCAAATTAACGAATTTTCCGTTGCAACGTAATTAAATCAAATTTAATTAAATAATTATGCCTAGCAAAATTACTATTCACGTCGCTCGTGAATTAATTCTAAATTAATTCGTTTGCCCGAATTAAAATCTAATTTTAATTCCGCGTCGAGATCTAATTTCATTTAATATATCGAATATATTATTTTATCGATTAATTCCAAATTAATCCTAGATTAATTTTCTCTCTCTTCCAATTAATCCCAGATTAATTATGTTCGAATCATACATCATCGGTGAATCTTCAGGAAGCGACCCATGAGATACCTGGATATGTTGGCAGTAAATCCGGTCGTCAGACTATCCGAACACGTACGTACCTAGTACTACGTTTTTGCTGATTTACGAGACATGGTTGGCTTCTAGCAAAGCACCGTGCCTACCCAATTAACCAGAAATACTCTTAAAGGAATATATAATCTATGTCAGACGTAGTATACGTAGTATTGCGTATTGCGATCCTGTATCAGATGTCACATGCTAGGCTTGGGGCTGGAATTGTGTCTGCCCCATACGAAGCATATATCAGATCTCTGGTAACTAGTCTCTATAATCGGATTAACATTACCTAGTCATATTATCCCGATGTCTGCAGTACATAAGAGTACTAGTTCCATATCCTGCGTGATCATCATCTCCATATGAATGGAGTGATACTACCATCTTGACATTACACCCAATACACTACGATTCTCAATATACCCAGAAGAGGCGTACACAGAACCTGTTAAAGCCCGGATGACCAAAACCTAAGTATAATGATTTTCGCAAGTATTAGCGATGTAAGTCTCAGGTTAAGACCAAATACACCTACCCTGATTCAGACTTCCATAGACACATAGTGATACTACCAATGGAATTCTGACGGGTCTATTCAGAGCGAAGCTGTTCCCGTACCATCAGTAAACACAACCTCCTATCACATTTGCATAAGTATCCAATTCTTAAATATATGAGAACTATGTCGTTATGCTCCCACAATGCGCACATGTGCAATACTAGTCTATTCCGCATTATCGATGTCCAGTCTCGATAATACTACGACTAGGGATATTTAATGATTAAACTGTTGGACAAAATGACCCATAGCGTCACTATTTGTACAGATCACGGTGTTGTTGTACAAATTAACTATGTGACAAGGAAATTGCACTCTCATCATTAGTGATTAGATCACCATAAATGTATAAATGAAGAGAGGTCCATATGATTAGTTCCTGGATTGAGAATGATATGAGACCGTATCAATCCCCGATGGATTAATCATTAAATATCCCTAGCCGGAGTATTATCGAGACAGGACATCGATAATGCGGAATAGGCTAGTATTGCACTTGTGCGCGTTGTGAGGGCACAACGACATAGTTCTCATAAATATAAGTATTGGATACTTATGCAAGTGCGATAGGAGGTCGTGTTTCACCGATGGTACGGGAAACAGCTTCGCTCTGGATAGACCCCTCGGAATCCCATTGGTATAATGACTATGTGTCTATGGGAGGCCGAAATCAAGGTAGGTGTGTATGGTCTTAACCTGAGACTTACATCGCTAATACTTACGATAATCGATAAACTTTGGTCTTGGTGGTACAGGGCTTTAACCGGTTCTACGTACACAACTTCTGGGTTTATCAGAGAGTCGTAGTGTATTGGGTGTGATGTCAAGACGGAAATATCACTTCAGTCATATTGAAGATGATGTCACGCAGGATACGGTATTAGTGTTCTTAAGTGTTGCGCAACCATCGGGATATTATGACTAGGTCATACATATCCGATTATAGAGACTAGTTACCAGACATCCGACATGTGCTTCGGACGGGGCAGACACTTATCCAGCCCCAGCCCTAGCACGTGACTATCTGATACTGGGCCGATATACACAATACTACGGTATACTACGCTTGATACAGATCTATATATTCCTGTAAGAATATTTCTGGAGAATTGGGTAGGCATGGCGCTTTGCTAGAAGCCAACCTTGTCTTGTAAATCGGTATAAACGTAGTACGAGGTACTTACGTGTTCAGATAATCCGACGACCGTATTTACTGCCAACATATCCGGAGATCTCATTGGTCGCTTCCTGAAGATTCACCGATGATGTATAACTCGCACTTAATTAATCTAGGATTAATTAGAAGAGAGAGAAAATTAATCTGGGATTAATTGCGGAGATATTTTATCTGGGATAAAATATTAATTAAAGAGAGAGAACGATTAATTTGGAATTAATCGATAAAATAATATATTTGATATATTATTAGAAATTAGATTTCGACGCGGAATTAAAATTAGATTTTAATTCGGGGCGAACGAATTAATTTAGAATTAATTCGTTAGTGACGTGATTAGTGATTTCGCTAGGCGTAATCATTTAATTACGACGCGACGGAAAATTCGTTAATTTAGAATTAGCGAACCCGAGCCCGAGAGTCATTGCGAGCGCATTCGCATTTCGAATTCGAGCGCGGCACGCAAGTCACATCAAGCGTTAAATCGCTAGTCGCATCAATTGTCAAATCACTTGTCACTTTGAGTGATGTGATGTGGACATGACATGTTGTCACTTTAAAGTGACTTGATGTGAAAAAGTGATAGATGATGGAAAAGCATTTTTACTTTTTGCTTTTGACCTTTTGACTTTGCTTTTTTGAAAAGTAAATGAATTGTTTAATAGAATAAAAAGTGGTAAATGGCTTTAATAATTTTTGGAAAAAAAAAAAAAAAGCTTTTACACTTTCTCTCTCTCATTTGGTGATTCACGGTTTTAGGCTTTTGGAGCCAAAAACCTTCATCTTTCTCTCTCTTCTCCCTCTCACGGCTTCAAGCCGATTTCTTCTCTATTTTTTTTGGTTAGACCGAATTGTGAGAAGCAAATTAAGAAGAGTAGTGCTAGCACACACATGGATTATATTATGGTGATAGGGAAACGAATTTGTGAGCTTGGAAAGCTTGAAGCTTTGAGCTTCCATGGTGTTCATCAATGGCCTAACCTCGAAGAAGCCGAACCAGTCACCACCGAGCAGCCCACTGCCGTGGAGAGCTGTTGTCGTGAGCTTGAAGGAGGCATAAACGCATCTTGTTCTTCATTTCATCAAAACCCATCAATGTGAGTTTATTCCGCACCTCCTTTGATGTGTATTCACTCATTTTTATGCATGATTGATGATTCTTGGGACTTGATTGATACTCAACAGTGGTATCTTGAGCTATTGGTTGCATAAAAACGAATTAGGGTTCTTGAGCAAAATTTGGGGCTTTTTGATTTAAGCATGATTTTGACAAATTGTTTGTTTAAGAATGTTTGTATATGAATAACTTAGAGTTATATGTAATCAATTTGAAAAAAATTAATTGGATTGATTTTCCCCAATTTACTTATTGTTGGCCAAAACTTTAAATTTAGTAAATGTTTGTTGAGCATTTTGAATGAATTGATTGTTTAAGTATGCTTATAACATGTTTAATTTCATTGGTTGGACCAATTTGCTGAAAATTGATTTGGAATTATTTTCCCCAAATTTCATGAGTTGGCCGAATGTATATTATTTTGGATTCTTGGAATTTTTGATTTTTGATTCATTTGATGAGTTGGAATCTATTAGGTTGATGTTAATTTGAATCGAATGGATTGGATTTCGAATTGGACAAAAACCCCAAAATTTTCACCTTGGCCGAATGGACTTAATGCCCTAATGTCTTGGTATTTTTGATTTTGTGACATTGGATGTGTATGAAATCATTTAGGATGTTGATTTAATGTCGATTGTAGGTTCGATTGGATTGAAACCAAATCGGACACAAAATCCCTCCTTGGCCGAGAGCTTTGAAGCATGTAATGTGTTTGATTTTGATTTTTCAATTTGTGTGTTGGACATATAATAATGAATTGAGTATGATTAATTGGACTAATTTAGTGTTTTGGAAATGTTGATTTAGTTGATTAATCATGTATGCACTTTAGGTAATTAAATTGCGGAATTGGATTCATGAAATTTAATTATTTAGGCTTAAATTGGATTTGGGCTTCTAATGTTGTAATTGGGCCTATTGGGCTTGATTTTATCAAGTTGGGTTTAGGCCAAATGGATTGGATCCATTGGGCCCAAAACCTTAACCATAAAGCCCAAATGCAACTAATGAACCTTTAAAGTTCAATTGGGCCTAATGGGCCAAATTGATTTATGGGCTTATGGGGTAACTCCCGGATTGGACTTTGGTTGCGGGTTTGACCCGAGTTGACCAAAAGTCCACGCCTCAAGAAATTATTAAAAGCCCATTGGACTTTAATTAAATTAATATTGGATATTAATCGGGCTTTGAGACCCGTAACGATTAAATTTGGAATTTAAGTCGTAAAGGTTTATTTTATAAAGTGTAATATTTAATTTGGAATTAAATAATGAATTAGAATTAAATACATATTAAATTGGATTTAATCATGT
The DNA here is from genome assembly GCA_019454045.1 of Zanthoxylum bungeanum. Lineage (NCBI taxonomy): Eukaryota > Viridiplantae > Streptophyta > Magnoliopsida > Sapindales > Rutaceae > Zanthoxylum > Zanthoxylum bungeanum. The sequence goes on along the minus strand of SKCR01051231.1, from coordinate 4,712 downwards.
AATTTAATTTTATTTGAGAAATCGTACTTTGAGTACGTGTTCGCAATACGAGTTTGACTCGAACAAAATCAAATCGTTGTTTGAACATTGGATGATCACTAATTATCAAGATTAATTAATTTGATTAGATTGATTGATAACATGCTTGTATGAATACATGGTTGTGATGTTTGAATAATGTATATCGGATGGATATTAGATGGGTGGGGCAATTTTAGAAATTGTTGTAATAAATTTGATTTATTATTGGACCTGCGTGTCCAGCCTTATCTCCTATTTCTTTGTATTCTCTTCTCACCTATTCCCTCCATGTAAATGAGGTTTCTTTAGAAGTGTAGTGTAACGGGTAGAAGAAATATTTGTGCTAGCGGGAGAGAGAAAGTGAGAGATTTGATCTAGGATCAATGTGTAAAATATCCATCCGCATATCATTATTATTTTACATATGCGCTTTATTATGTGTTTAGAATGCTTGTTTAAGGGTGTATGATGATGAGACCTTAACAAAGATAATTAAAATTGGTAGCCAATTTGCACGCGAAAAACCCTCGTTAAATATCAAGCGTTTATTTTCCTTCCATTGAGTGATTCTTACTCAAGATCTAGATTGGCAGGGGTTGTTGGCCAAAGTCAAGCCCTTGTCCGTCGAAGATGTGTTTTAATCACGAGGCTTTGTTCCATATCGGTGTCGTGTCCAAGTTGTGGTTTGTTGGCCAAAGTCAAGACCACTTCTTGTCCATGACATTGATTACGAAGCTTCCATGTCAATGGGTCCGCGCTTGACTGGGATCACTAGGTTTGTTGTGCCAAAGCCAAGGCCTAGTTGATTCAGAGGAAAAAGTTTAGGGTATACATTCGATGTATAGGCATATATAAGATATATGTTTGGGACTTGGATGTCCACCTACTGGATCTAGGAGTTGGATGAGATCCAATTGATCTTCGAGATCTACCTAGTTAATTATCATACAATTGTTGGCCAAAGTCAAGATTGTGTGATATTTAACGGGATCCTAGCCCACTAGGAAACACGGTTTCCCGAGTACTCGACAGAGGGTTAGAGGCTCGACGAAAAATAGTGGGAGGCAAGAATTGAATTTGCAATACTCGTTCAATTACTCGCCATACGCGCTCATTTAAATTATTTCGTCATTAGATTAAATGTTAGTTGGACTAATATTAAATTGTTGTTTTAATAAACAGTTGGACTGTATTATACTTGATTATATATAATTGGATTATATTAATCAATATATTTGAATTAATTAATTTCAGTTTACAGTTGATTTTATAATTGGATTATAGTAATCAATGTAATTGAGGTTAATTAATTTGGATTATATTTGATTATATAGTTGGACTATTATAATCATATAATATATATAGTACCACTAATCGTTGATTAAATAGTTGGACTATTGTAATCAAGATAAAATTGAAAAGTTGGATATTTAAAATATAATCTGGGATTAAATATTTTAAATGATTTAATTTTCAAATTGGGAATAAATAATAGGTTACTTTATTTGATAAAATAACTTATTATACCTTAAGCCCAAAATTAAGCAAAATAAGTAGAGCATAAAATCTTTGGAAGATTTATGTGATGATGACTTTAATGCTTAATTTAATATACTTGTCATAAATCTAATTTTAGATTTAAGAAGTATTAAAATTGCAATTTATAATTCTTGGAGAATTAATTGACTATTCTAGAGGAGATAAAGTCAAAGTTTGCAATTGGGCATGTAGCACGAGGTGCACATCGTTTCGATATTCTAAGAACCCAAGGCTTGGCCTAAGGTTCTTGAAATATTGAAAGGATAATTGACATATCCCAAAGTGACTACCATTTGGATATGGCAGACACGAAGGAATTAAAGAAAGGGCGAGGCTCTAACTTTAAAAATATTTGTCTTAGTTATTTCACAGCTAGTATTGAAATTAGATTTTAAATACTTAGTGTGGTACATAAAATATATGTATTGATGTTCAGAATCTGCTTTGAGCAGGATACTGACTTCAAGCTGAGATTGCTCTGCGAATCGGAAACGGGACGAAAGTCGCTGTTTCGACCGTAGATACTAAGTTTAGGAACTACCATTGGGTATATACTTAAATTAGGAACTGTTATAATGTAACTAGTTTGACTAGAGACATTATCTCTATATCAGTGTTTAATCCGTTGCGGATAAAACCTTTATATTATAGAACACTAAGTGTTTATTATATAAAGATGATACTGAGATAAATACATTAGATGTAAATAACAGAATTATATTTTGAATATAAATAAAATCTCAAACATATAAAATGACAAATAAAAGCTCAAATTGATTTGATCAATAGAGACTTATTTGTGGCATTGTTGTCTAGGAACAATTTTAACGAGACTCGTATATCCACACTTTTGAAGAGTGGGTACTAGGACTGATTTGACTATTCAAATAAGGTCTGCGAATCTAGTTTATTAGGTAAAGTACCTAAAATACTATTTACTGGTAATAGTATAAAGGCCACCGACCTGTTAGCCCTATTCATGGTGAAGTAAGTGGGCCCATATCTAGCTAGGCTAGATGTGAACAGGAATATTCGTGACCTTAAACGGATGTGGCATCACGTTATGGTCATGTGTTTCTTTTGAAGAACACAAATCGAAACTTTTAGAGTTTCGACACGAAATAGACAAACAGATCGGGTATAGTATTATGCCGCCACGGTAAGACCGTTTTGGAAAATACTTAAGCAGTAAGTTTCATAAGTACTTGAAGAGTATAGTATTCTTTCAAATGAGGACTCCTCCCGGAACACGTCAAAGTGACGGTGTGTCCGAACGGATTAATCGAATCATGTTAGACATGATAAGATTAATCAAGAGTCGCTCTGAGCTACCATTTCTTCACGGATAAGTTTTAACAGTGCAATAACTTATTTAGAATAAGGTTCCATATAAATCTGTTTGACAGATGTCATATAGGATATGAACCGGAAGAAACAAGGTTTCTCATTCCTGATAATTTGGGAATGCAGGCATAACGTTTGGATGATACCAAACTAGGACCCAAATTGGATAAGTGCCAATATAGGTTATCCTAAGGGAAACCATAAGTATAGTACTTATAAATCTCACATGAGAACAATGTGATTGTTGCTCACCATGCGGTTTTTCCTGAGAGGAATACCGATATGCAGTGGTCAGTGGGAGGATGTGATACTCGATGAAAATCAGAGTAATACTGTTCATGGCACAAGGTCCGTAATGGAACACAAATAGTTCATCAATGATGATGAATCTGTACCATTAATCTTCGAAACACAAGAACTGAGTAGATCGGATAGAGTCAGAAACAACCTAGGTTATGGGTTTCTGATCTAACCTCATAAAGATGTCAATCTTATAAAGGTTTAATCCCGACTACGTTTTGAGGAAGTGATACGAGGTATCGACCTTCCCTATTATGGCAAAGTGCCATGAGTCCGAAATGGATTCCATGTATAACAACTATTTGGATACTAGTTGTTGTACCCAAGGCATTGTGCCTATTGGTACATTAAACGTCTTCAAGGAAGACATACATGGAAGGCAACATACAACGTACAAAGCTGGGCTTTTACGGAAAGGTATCGTTTATCAACATTGTGTTAATAACGATTCAACCTTTTACCTGTTGCCGTGGTGTAAATCCATTTTGAAGATGATTTGAGGATAACTGCATATTTCATTTATGAAATGTGTCAGTTGCAGATCAAAATCGCTTTCCTGAAAAGGAAACCTTTTGGAGGATGCTTACAAACATCCTGATGATTTTGTATATAACCGACAAACAAGGTTTGGCGGGTTATCGATCCATGTTTGGATTGAAACAAGCATTATGGTTCTTGGGAACTGTCGTTTGAAATAATCATAATGGTTTATGATTTGACTCAAAACAAAATAATTCTTGTGTAATAAGGAAAAGAGGTTAGTGGGAGGGGCACTGACAATGAAATTCCCATAAATCAATTGATGAAAGCTTGGCTTTCATAGATATTCTTTCAATAGAAATCTCCGTAGAATTCTGGGGAGTACAACAACTTTATTCGAGGGATAAAGATCTACTGGATAGATTTGGAGTTGGTTAACACTCTCTGGAAATTGTACATTTAAAATGTACTTGATAGGGTGTCTCATACGCTTTGAGATATGGAGTCACAATCGAGTCAATCCAAGTGAATCACTGGATTGAAGATTAAGAACATCTGTTAGTATCTGAAGAGAACTAAAGATGTTGTCTAAAACTATGGAGATGGAGAACTTGAAGTGACTAGGATCAGCTGGCAAGTTTCCAAACGGTTAAATACTGCGGTACTATAAAAGTTTGAACACTGGGACAGTAGCTGGAAATATTCCGAGCAAGATAACTGTTGCCGAATAACACAAATGCGGGATTATTGCTGCAGCTGAGGCAGCAATAGAAGCCATTTGGATCGATAATAAATCTAATTAAATTAGATATAGTTCTTTTGCAGCTGAGCTAGGCGTCAGCACAGCTAAGGAATTAAAGGTCTCATCGACGATCCAGATATATACTTCTATATCATCTGATTCGTTCGGATCATACATTGTGGCGATGTGATGATCGTATAAATCGCGTCAGAAGATAATTACGCAAATCTGCTGACGAAACCTTCCTCAGCAATTTGAGCGAACCGTACATAGTTCGGGTGTTAGA